>CM045771.1:137497636-137660952 GCA_025200525.1 Camellia lanceoleosa | reverse complement strand
CTTAATACATATTTCAAAATCTTAAACTATAATCTATATTCATTAAGAATTTAAAATTTCAAATCATACTTCATCCGTGGGGACAAATTCAATATGAAATAATAATATATAATCATTATTTATTCAATTTCAATTGATATAATACTATTAGCAAATGTAATGTTAGAGTAAGTTCAAAGAATAAAGGTGTCGGTTTTGACAAAAATATCTAGGTGATATAGGAATGAAACTGTCGGTATTAAGAAGAATAAACAAAATAAAAATAAAAAGTGACGGTTTTTGTAGGAAAGGGTTAAACTCAAGAATCCGCAAATACGCTATATTCTAAAACCGTGATCCGCCTCGATTGTGTCCGTAAACCGCCTACTTCCAGAATACAAATTGATAGGGTTGCTGTGTTTTATGATTTGACAAACTGCTATCTACCCTGTCAGTAGGAATAACCATTTTGACAAATAACAAGCAGCATAATTTTTCCATTCTTCTAATTTTTTATCTGCTATGAAAAAATATAAAAAAAAAATTTAATTGACGTAAATATAATATTTTTTTTATTTCATACCACCATACAAGACTCAAAATTACATATTTTAAAACAATTTAAAGGGTAAATTAATATAACACACCCTTTGTTAGAAATTTTTATTTAATAGAATTAATCAAAAATGAAATTCCTAATTCACCTTATTATACAACAAATTATCTTTAACTAATAATTGAAACATATTTTTGATATCATTAAAATTATTAATTAACCTGATAATTTATTAATAAAGATGAATCATTTGTTATAAAATTAAAATCTCTAAAGAGATGAAATGTAATTTCTAGAATTATAAGGAAAACGACATTCATATTTACATAAATCTCAAAATGTATTTATAATTTATACTTACTTAAATGACATTTATATTATGATAAGACTAAAATTATTACCCTATATTATATAAGTTCTAATATATTTTTAAAAATAATTTATATATATGCATATATATATATAATTAATTAAATTTATAAATACATATATATATTTAATTAATTTTTTTTTTGGGATCTATTTTGTAGTACTTGAATCAATCGTGTATTCTGGTTTGCTTATGTTCGCCTAATACATTCAATTCCAGACCGAATCGACGAATTATTTTAATGACGTTGCTTAACAAATGGATACAAATAAAATATTTTGAAATTCACAGATACTAGCTTATTTGATAATGAGATCAATTATCTCAAGCATCCATATCTACCCGATTCAACAGCCAGATGAAATTCAAAAAAAAAAATACTTGCAAGTAACATTAGAATAGAAATAATAAAATATATATTTTTATGAAAAATGAAAAACAACATATTAAAAATAAATATACATGGTGCCATGGCCTATTATAGACAAATAATATATACATATATTAGATTACTAATTATTAGAGATTATAAAATATGAATTATAAATTCAAAAAAATACTCAAAATTTGTAAAGTTTAAACCGTCCAAACTGATCAGATTAATCCGCCATAATCTTCAATTTAATTCGTCGACCCACCTACTCGAGATCCATTAAATCGATAGAATGTAAATTGAATTTTTTTAATCCAAACACCTTTATACATGAATGAGATATTATCCGATCCAATCCCGATTCACGACATTTAATCTTACCTCTATCGGGTTCTTCCCACCGTGCTTGGACCCGTATCCAGGACTTGGCTGGTCTCCTCCCAAATCACCAAGTAAACCATATTGTGTGGTACAAAAATATTATATATCTTGATTTATTTCTCCCCACAGTGCTTGACCCGTTGTTGGTCTTCCTCCCACCAAGTACACTGTTGTGTTTGAGACCTCGATTTCCATGCTTGAAAAGACTAATTTTGCTGTGGTACATACTAGATGGATTTTGTTAAAATTGTGCCAGTCATTTTACTCAGAGAAAATTTACTCATAAATCCTAAATGAAGAAAAAAGTTAAACCATTTGATCCTAAGAGTTTTTTTTTTTATACACCGCTTAGTCCTATTTTCTAATTGGCATGTGTATTTTGTGGGGTTTGATTTGATCCATTTTGTTTTACATCAATACCCTTTTCTTCCGATCCATACTACCGGTGAATGAGCTTTTTCCTTGTAAACATTTGATTTTGTTTTCATTTCGCTCGTAATGTAAACGCTTTTCATGAGAGAATTCAGATCGGAGAGAGTACGTAACATTGCGAATTTTGGAGATCTTCTTGTTACAAGGCCACACCGGAGATCGAGTAGGGGTTGGGATGCGAGCTGCGAGTGAAGTGAGAGGGTGATCTGGAGCGGAACACCGTGAGGCGGAAGAAGGCGATGCTATTGCGACGGTGGCGAGAGCCGAATCGGAGCGAAGCAATGGCGGTGGCGAGAGGAGGTTTTATGGATTTTGCGAGGACAAGGTATGAGAGGACTTTCTATATGGAGAATGTTCATTTGGGGTTAAGAATAAATTATATGGCGACTCCAAATATGGTGGCGAGTCCGGAGGCGTTCCATTGGAGGCAATCATGGAGGGATTTGAGAGAAATGAACAACGCAGGAGAGCTTGCTTATCCCGAGAGGGTTTTGAGTCGACTTTGATTTCAAAGAACGCCCAACATCACACGAAGAACAACCCTGCAAAACCGCAAGAACAACAAAACTTGTGTTCGCTTTATAATGTTACCCAATTGGCCGATTTTTGTGTTGGTGTTCGATGTTGGCCGATTTTTGTGTTGGTGTTCGATGTTGCTTGATTGGTGTTTTGGGCCTTTTATAATGTTCTCGATGTTGCTCTCTCTCTCTGGATTAATATAATGTTCGATTCAACTTCGCGATTTGATTTCCACGGCGATTGGAATTTTGATTCGGGCTCGACTTCGGGTTCTCTTAGTGCGTTGCTCTCTCCGGATTAATATAATGTTTGGATGTTTTTGAATGTTTTTGTTATAATGTTCTGATGATGCTCTCTCTCTGGATTAATATAATGTCTGGATTTATATTGTTTGGATGTTCTTTTTATAATGTTCTGATGTTGCCTGATTGGTGTTGTGTTCTGATGTTGCTTGATTGGTGTTTGGGCCTTTTATAATGTACTGATGTTGCTCTCTCTCTCTGGATTAATATAATATTCTGGATTCAACTTCTTCGCGATTTGATTTCCGCGGACTGGATTAAATTTTCAGATTGATCTTGATTCGACTTCGTGGGTTCCGATGTTGCACTCTCCGGATTAATATAATGTTTGGATGTTTTGAATGTTTTTATAATGTTACGATGTTGCCGCTGCTCATTTACGATGTTTATGACGTTGTCGATTTTTGATGATGGTAATTTTTTTAAAATGAATCGATGTTTGAAATATTCACAAACACAACCATTGATGATGTTTGGAAAAGGTGGGAAATCTAAAAAAGGTCTATAATAAGCTTTTTGGACAATTCGGTAAATTATAAATGGGTACTAATGTCTTTATATATAAAATAGGACCTATTAGTCCAACAAAAAAACCTTGGGACTAAATGGGTTAACATTCCAAAATTAGGGATTTAATGGTGCTTTCCCCTTTTTTTTATGATTATGAGCCCATACTCTCTCCTCTCAAAATAATAATTTCTTTTAAAAAATTTAAATTTTTTTTAATATAATTATTATATATTTAAAATATTAATTTTTTAAAATTATACTTTAATAATATATTTTTTTAGAAATATCAGTTGTAATAATTATAATTTTTGTATTGTTAATGAATTTAAAAAATGACAAAATAGAAAATTTATATTATTTTAATAATTGATTGTTGAAAATAAATTAATATTTTGAAATAATAAAAAAATAAAATAAGAAATCAATATTTTGAGACGGAAGAAATATTAAATTTGCCCATACCTAATTAGGAGTGTTTTAGAAAGTTAGTAAAAAATTGACTTTTGACTTTTTAACTTTTTTGGTAGTTTTTTTGAAAAAAAAAAAAAAAAGCTGACTTTTTCGGTAGATTTTTTGTGACTTTTTTAAAAAAATTGATAAAAACTCAAAAAACTGACTTTTACCAAATTTTCAAATTGTCCCCTAGTTTGATTATAATTTAGTTATAAGTCACCATCACTTCTTCTCATAACTAGTTAGGACCAAAATCACATAACCAATATTATATATTTTATAACCACACAATTTTGTACATAATTAACATTATATATCTCGTAATTGACATCACATAACGAAAACCATACACAACTTTGTACATAACTAACACCATATATTTCATAAAAGTAATGCTAGATATCATGAAAAGTTTCATGAAGATTTCACTATTGGATCACACACACAATAAAACACCACATATTAATCAAATGATGGAAAATCTTCATAAAATTTTTATGATATTTCTTTCATGATACATAGTATTATTCATCTCATAACCAACACCACATATTTTATAACTAAGAACACATATCTCTATAACTAAGATCACTTTAATTCATAAGTGAATGCATGTACACTTGAATGTATAGTCACGTGCTCTTCCTTAATTTTTAAAAACTATACTTTTTGTGCCTAATAAAATAATATATTTCAATCTAATCATTTAAAAGCAATGTCTTGAAACTTTTAAATCACTATTTTTTATCCTTTTCTTTAAAAACAAAAAACAAAATAAAAATGTTTGAAATTTTAAAAATTCTACCAAATATCTCAAATGGATGTGAGCCTCACATGAGACTCACATTGTATGGGTTACACGCCTATATGAGACATTTGGTAAAATTTTGATAAAATTTTTGAATTTTTAACATTACTAAAAATAAGTAAAAAAAAAAAAAAAACAGATCTGTTATTTGTCCACTTTAAATGTTTAAGTATGCAGAGAAAAAATTACAAAATTTATATTAGAAAAATGTTATGTCACTGATTTTTTATTACTTTTTTATATCACCTTATAACACTCATAATTGATTCATTCTGTATTCTTAACTTTCAACGTTGAGTCAACTAACACGCTTTCAGTGTACATATATCTTCCACGACATAGTTTTTTTAGGTGCAGTTAAGTGTCTCTCAAGCTTTGTTTTCCATATCATCACTTCTTTCTTGCTGGGAATTTGGTGCTTCAACCAAGAGACCAATATCTTTCAATTCTGCTTCTCTCCCCCAAATTCTATATTGCTTTGTCCATAAATGTAAGTTTTCATCATCATGCTGCAAATGGATTTGAATGCAAGAGTCCTTACTGTCTTCAAAAGCATTGTTTGGTTGTCAGTGATGAGCAACTTTTTAGTACTAGTATGCAAAGGACTGGAGAGTAATATTTATTGTTTGAGATCAATCAAGGATTCCTTGGAAGACCCTTTCGCGTACCTATCCTCATGGAATTTCGACAATGCTACTGAAGGCTTCATTTGCAAATTTACTGAATAGACTGCTGGCACCCCTGACGAGAACAAGGTGCTAAATATCCGACTCTCTGACATGGGACTCAAGGGTCCATTTCCTCGGGGAATCGAAAACTGTACTTACTTAACAGGTCTAGATCTTTCGAGCAACAAACTTTTTGGAACCATCCCTTCTGATATATGGCGATTGATTCCCACAATTACATTGCTCGATCTTTCCTCCAACAATTTCAGTGGTGAAATTCCACCAACAATTGCGAATCTTAGTTATCTCAATTTCCTTAAACTTGATAGCAATCAGCTCACAGGACATATCCCAGCTGGCATTGGCCGCCTGGATCGCATCAAGGCTGCAAATTTTGCTAACAATCACTTGTCAGGGCCAGTGCCAAGATACATTAATTCTCAGATTCTAGCTGACAGCTATGCAAATAATCCAGGACTCTGCGGGTCTCCCTTGCCACCTTGCAAGACTCAGAAGAAGAATATTAATTATCCAGCATTCTTCAACCATAATGCATTCTTCATAAGTGGCTTCGCGGTTGGTTGGTCGCTTTCTACAGTCATTGTTTTTGCTCTGGCTTTGTTTTATTTGCCCGACATTCCACTGCTAAAAAAGATTGTGAGCAGCATCCGCAGCAGCGGGAGGACGAAGAGGACGAAGAAAAGAAACAACCAAGTGCTTGTTCAAAGAACCCAATTGCCAACTACCAAGATTACAAGCGAGGTTAGCAAGGTAGAAAACTCTCTCTCTCTCTCTCAACCCCCAGGGGTCGTCACGTGCCCGATAGCCTGCCTAGCTCGATATTTTTAGGACTATGGATAAATATTTTAGCCTATAGGATTGAGTTGGGCTAAGATTTTAAACCTGTTTATTATTTACACTGTTTAGAAGGATGAATTCTAGCTTGACTCAGCTTGATCGTTTGATTGTTTTGAAATTTAATATTATTTATTTTCATAATAAACTGGAAAAAAAAATGAAAAAATAAGCATTTAACAGCCCTCCAAGACTTTAAAAAAATAATCTATGTTAATTGTCTAAATTCAAATAATTATGAAAACGATCTAATTCATTTAGGTCAAGTTTGGGAAATTTAGAATAAGTGCACTTTTTGACTTTTCTTGTATTATGTGTAGAAAAAGTAGAGAGGAGATGTTGATTGATGTGACCCAAAAAAGATAAAAAGATGAAATAAGTATACTTATATTGAGTACCCAAACAAAGCCTTAATAGCCCTCAACGACTAAAAATAAAAATTAATAGTATATATATATCAAGTTAAATGAACGGATTTGGAATTTATAAGTTTTTTTACAATTAAGCTTAAAATAGTTATAGTAGGTCAGACTCGTCTTACGATGACTCATATGCTCTTATTATATAGTGCAAATCAATGCCCACCTTTACCTAAAACAATTTACTAGGAGAAACTTGTTTTGCCACATCTTTCCTCGCTTCATGTTCAATTGTTTGTCAGGGTTGTTTGATGCAGCTTATGGTTTTGTTTTAAAAATGTGTTAGAATTTTTAGTGTAAGTTCTACTTATAGTTTAAGAAATAGAGATAACTTTAATGAATTGAAAGAAAATTATTATTAAATAATAGGAGAGAGATATTTTTAACTTTTATTTTTTAGTTATTGAGGGTATTTGTTTAGGCTTTTTTGAGCTAACTTATAACTTTTAACTTTGAAAAAGTTATTTTGGACTATTTGGTTAAATTTATTTCAAACAATTTATTATTCTAACAACTTATTTTAATTCAAAAAAATTGATTCTGAGAAATTGCTCACCCTTTTCTTGTGATTATCACCTTCTGTTGTAGACATATTAATTTATAGTTATACTCTTAGATTTTTAAAAATAAAAAGACCCAAATGGACTATAGATTATTATTTTTATTTTTATTTTATGAGAAATGTAGATAAATAGTGAATAACAAAAAATAAAATTTAATTAAAAGCCACTTCACAAATTTTATTTAACAAACACTACTCAACAATTTAAATCTATAATCCAATGATTAAAACAGATTAACAATTTCTGATTAAAGTCATAATCTATAATCTATAATCTATTTTAACAGTTACACCAAATGGAGCCATTAATAACCAGCTTGCTAGAAGCTGCACCAAGGAAATCTCATCGCTCTTGTTAAAATTTTCACTCTTTCAAAGTATTTTCTCATTGTCACTATTTTTAGTTTACATTCATCCAAAACAGAGTCACAGAACAGTTGATTTATTTTGGTTTCCCTTGTTTATGTTTGATTCACAGATTTCTAAATTGGAGAAATTGGCAACTAGAATGAGCTTCACAGAACTCACCAATGCTACTGACAATTTTAGCGAGGACAACATCATCGGGTCAGGAAAGATGGGGACTATGTACAAGGCACTTCTCCTAAATGGTTGGTCCCTTGCCATCAAAAGGTTCTACAATTCTTCACAATGTTCTACGTCTGAGGAACACTTTGTGTCCGAGATAATGACTTTTGGGTAGATTGAGACACTGCAATTTAGTACCTCTAATTGGGTTTTGTTACCAAACAAATGACAAATTGTTGGTTTACAAATACATGTCAAATGGGAACCTCTATGATTGGTTACATCCTCCAGAAGGTGATGAACCCAAGATCATGAATTGGCCTGTGAGGGTTAAAATTGCAGTTGGGCTAGCAAGAGGCTTGGCATGGCTTCACCAGCGCAGCACCAAATTCCAAGTATTCCATCATAACATAAGCTCAAAATGTATATTACTAGATCAAGATTTTGAACCCAAGATATCTAATTTCGGGGGAGCAAAGTTCATTAATGCAAATGAGAGTGCTTCGGGTTGGAGTTTTTCCTTGAACGGTGAATTGTTGGAGGTGGGTTTTAACAAGAACGATGTATATAGCTTTGGAGTTGTGCTTCTTGAGCTGATTACAGGGAAAGAACGTAGTAAGGTGACCGATGATTCTGCAAGTTGTGATAATACTTTGATTGGGCTAGGATTTGATGATGAGATCTTTCAGTTACTTCGTATTGCATGTAAATGTGTTCAGCCATTTGCGGAGCAGAGGCCAACAATGCTTCAGGTTTACCAAACAATGAGAGCCATTGGGGAGAGACATGGCCTTGTAGATGATTCTGGGATGTGGAAGCAAACAGAAATTGCTACTGCTAGCGAGAGAAATGTTGAAATAACAGACTTAATCTAAGTGCATAAAAAAAAAATCACAGAATATTTGTGTCTTGTTTTATGAAAATTTCGTTAAATAAATAGTTAAGCATGCCTAAGGACTGGTACACATTATTAAGTATATCATTTAGATGTGATTATGTTTCATCCAGTTTAATTATGTTATATCCACACATTACATTTATGACTCGTTATGCAAATGGTTCTCAAATTATGTGATTTATTACTGAAAGAAATTGAGAGAGATTGAGAGAGCAAATATTAGCTCTGTATTTTGATGTATCTTACAACCAAATGGAACCTCCATTATATAGGAGGTGTTTACAGACAGAATTATGATACAAAGGAATTATAGAAATGAAAGGGCCACCGAAAGCAGCCGAAAGCAAAGAAAAGGAATGCATCTATCTGGAAGGCAGCTGCACTATATAATTAATATACTATCTATCTATTAGCATGTGTACATCTAGTATTATATTATTACATAGTGGGATAACAGATGGATATTAACAGCCCCCCTCAAACTCAAGGAGGACAAACATCAACCAACTTGAGTTTGGAGACAAGGTCAAGGAAGCGGCCAGGAGAATGAGCCTTGGTGAAGATATCAGCAGGTTGATCAACAGAAGAGATCGGATGGAGATGGACAGTACCATGAGTAACGTGTTGCCGAATAAAATGGCAGTCAATCTCAATGTGCTTGGTGCGATCATGAAAAACATCATTGTGAGCAATTTGAAGAGCACTGTCATTGTCACAAAAGAGGGCAGTAGCGCCAGAGGGAGTAACACCCATGTCAGCAAGAAGCCAACGAAGCCAGAGAAGCTCCTGAGTAGTATCAGCAAGGGCACGGTATTCGGCCTCGGTACTAGAACTGTCACGACCCAAACCCGGCCCTAGGGGTTTAGCACCGTAACTGGCCAATAATCCGAGATTACCGAAGGCCTACTGAATACGATATCTGAGTTAAGTAGTCTGAGGCTGGCGGAAGCCAATACAGTAAATAACTAGTGTCCATTGAGCTGTGAAAATCTGTATGCCAAAAACATTTTTCATTCATACATGCATTTATACAGTTCAAAACGGTATAGTCTGTACAATTATTCACAACATTCAGTACAGGGACTTAATCCCTTGACAGTACAGTAAGGTCGGTAACAGTCTATACAGTGGCCCCCAAAAACAGTACATGAGGCAGACAGGGGAAAAACAAAATCCCAAAGCCATAGCATGGCAACTAGGAACCTCGCTGTGAGGCACACAGGCTGGCTGACAAAACTGGGGACTGACCCACGCTCCTAGCTCCGGTCTGGCTGCTGAGAACCTACATATATATATATATAAACAGTGAGCTAAAGCCCAGTGAATAACATAATGTGTAAAGAGGTTATGAATGAATGTCCTTACAGTAATGAAATCAATGCATTATACAGTATTCAATCTTTCGGTATTTCAGTCAATCAGTATTTCAATCAATCAGTCATATGTGGTACATCCATTAGCCTATAAACAGTAGGTCCAAAAGGACCGGGCCTTAACAGACCCAACAATAATGATGGCCATCAATCAATAAACAGTATGGTTCCACAAGGAAACCGACAGAGCTCTGTAACAGTCAATAACAGTGGGTGCTAAGGATGCCACAATACAGTTCGAAATACAGGACATACATTCATTCAATAAACAATATCAGTTCAATAAACAGTTCAGTTCAGTATTCAAAATATAACCATTTTGAACATATCTTTACACAATCTGTTACTCACAGTGATTGGGCTATCAGTAGCTAGAGCGCGTCCCCGTGAGCCAACCCTAAACAGTTAGCAAATAGAACACACACTAAGTTTACAGTTGGAAAGGATGATAATTAAATCCCTAAATTCCCTCGGTGTGGTTCTATGTCTAAATCCTTATCAAGATGTCTTAAACTAGGCCTAAGAATGCCTAGGATGGGATGAGGATGCAAAAATACAGTTGGAAGACATTTTTCAAAAGTTGCCGAAAACAGAGGTCTCGCTCGAGCGAGCCTTCCTTCGCTCGAGCGAGCTTTCAAAATCAAAGGCTTCGCTCGAGCGAACAATCCTTCGCTCGAGCGGTCTGATGAAACAGTAAAAGTACTGGTTGCTCGATTTTTACGCGCGATACCACGCTCGATGCTTGCTCGAGCGGAGTCCTGAATAAAGGTGCTCGCTCGAGCGAGGAATCCTTCGCCGGCGAGGAAGCAAATCTGGAATTTCAGTTGTCTCCCAAGTTCGAACCAAGTATTCAACCATCCAAAACTCAACCTCTTGGCCCGAAATTCTGGAAAATACAGTTAAACTCAATGTATAACAAGTTTCAAAAGCTAATTTTGCGCATGCAAGGGCCAAGGGTTGGTCAATTAAAGCCATTTCCAAATCTATTTTCAAGAACACTTTCAAAATATGTAATGCATGGGTTTCAAATCAACTTCAAGCTTCAATTCTTGTTCTCTTGGGTTCCAATCTCTGAAAACAATGTGGAGACATGGACTATGATAAAAACATGGACATGCATGTACAATTTCCCAAGAATTCAACTTCAAAATGCATCAATTCAAACATGCATGTAACATTTGAGCTCTAATTCACCATTTATGAGCAAATTCATGACTTAATTTTACAATGATGCAAGAATCATGCAAAACCTATCTCAAAGACAACAATAAGGAGATGAATGTCCTACCTTAATCTTGTATTCAAGGTGTGGGAGTTAAATTTGCCAATTTCCTACAAATTCTTCAAGTCCACAAGCCAATTCTCAAGATGAATTCAATGCTCTCTCTCTAACTCTCTTACTATGGTCGGCTGAAGTATAGGAAAATGGCTGATCAATAGGTGTAGTTAGTGTAATGAGGCTCCATCATAATAATAAACAAAGGTCCACCATAGGTGGCAATTTGGTAGATAAGCCTAAGTTCGCAATTAGCTCATTTTAATCTAGTTTAATCATTCCTAATCGATTTTTGGGTAAATATATCATAAAATCATAAATATTCTACCGATCCCAAAACATCAAACGGTTTCTAAATCGGCCGCCGATAAGGCCTTCAATTAGCAGTTTAAACATATGAATTTAAACAGATAGTCATTCAATCAAACAGATGCAATATGCGATTCGATAAATAAAATCATTCAATTTCAGTTTCGATTTCAATCAGGTAGTTCGGTATCTCATTCAGTTCACTTATCAGTCATAATCAGTTCAGTTTATCAGTGATCAGTAGCTAATTCAGTCGTTAATTGGTAATTAAAACGAGGGTTGTTACAGTCTCCCCTCCTTATAAGGAGTTTAGTCCTCTAAACTCGAGTTACCTTCAGTCTGGAGGAAAACAGGGTCCAGTGGGAACAAATCAGGATATCTTTTCATCATGTCATCTTCCCTTTCCCAAGTGGCATACACACCACCATGATTCTGCCAGTCAACTTTCACTAGCGGGATCTCTTTGTTTCTCAGTTTCTTGATCCGTCTATTCACAATCTGTATAGGTCGTTCCTCGTAAGTGTAGTCATCACTAAGCACTATCTGAGTAGGCTCAATCACATGAAACGGATCTCGAAGATAGTCTCTTAACATCGAAATGTGGAAGACGTTGTGCATATGCTCCATTTCAGGAGGGAGCGCAACTTGATACGCCACCGGATTGATTTTCTCAATAATCTGATACGGTCCGACGTACATCGGCGCTAACTTGCCCTTGACTCCAAAACGGGTCTGGCCTTTCATCGGTGTCACTTTCACAAACACGTGTTCACCCACTTCATACTCTCTATCCCGTCTTCTGACATCCGCATAACTTTTCTGTCTACTCTGTGCAGTTTTCAGTCTCTGCTGTATCAATTTCACTTTCTCAGTCGTTTCATATACAATCTCGGGCCCAAGCAAAGGCCCATCTCCAACTTCTGCCCAACAGATTGGAGATCTACACTTTCTGCCATACAATGCCTCGAAAGGCGCCATACCGATACTCGAATGGTAGCTGTTGTTGTAGGCGAATTACCAATGAGATGACTTTCCAATTTCAGAAAATCCGGGACACACATTTTCAAGAGATCCTCTAGAGTCTGGATCGCCCTTTCTCGACCGCCATCAATTCGAGGATGATAGGCGCTACTCAAATTTCAATTCCCAATGCAGTCTGTAGGCTTTGCCAGAACCTCGATGTAAACTTCGAATCCCTGTCAGAAACAATAGATACAGGCACTCCATGCAATCTCACAATTTCATCAATATAGATAACAGCCAATTTGTCTGCATTATAAATTGTCTTGACAGGTAGCAAGTGTGCAGATTTAGTCAATCTATCAACAATAACCCAAATAGAGTCCATACCTTTCCTGGAGCGAGGTAATCCAACAATGAAATCCATCGTAATATGCTCCCATTTCCATTCTGGTATGGGTAAGGGTTGCAGTAAGCGAATGTTGATGTTCGCTTTTAACTTGTTGGCAGTGAAGACATTTAGACACAAAGTCGGCAATTTCCTTCTTCATTCCTGGCCACCAAAAATTCTGTTTCAGATCTTGGTACATTTTCGTATTCCCTAGGTGAATAGAAAGCTTCGAACTGTGGCCTTCATGCAGAACTCTTCCTTTTAATTCAGTATCATTTGGCACACACAGTCTATCTTGAAATTTCAAAACATTGTTGTCAAATTTGAATCCCGGTCTCGGTTTTGAATCTCTTTCTTCAATAACCTTTTTTCAAGAAATCATCTAGTTGTTGTTTTTCTTTAATTTCCTCAATCAATGCTGGTTGAGCAGAAATAGCAGCTAAGGTTCCACCTTGTTCTCTCAAAACAACTTCAATCTCAAATGTTTCAAGATCATGAAGCAATTCTTTCTATCCGGTGAGCAGACACGCTAAGTTGACAGTTGACTTTCGGCTCAATGCATCGGCAACAGTGTTGGCTTTTCCCGGATGGTACAAAATCTGTAGGTCATAGTCTTTGATCAGTTCAAGCCACCTCCGCTATCTCATATTCAATTCTTTCTGTGTGAAAAAGTACTTCAGGCTCTTGTGGTCAGTATACACTTCACATGTTGCTCCATACAAATAGTGACGCCAAATTTTCAGTGCAAACACTACCGCAGCAAGTTCTAAGTCGTGAGTCGGGTAGTTCTTTTCATGTGGTCTCAAGCGTAGGAAGCATACGCAATAACTCTCCCATTCTGCATTAAAACACACCCTAAACCTTTATGAGAAGCATCACTAAATACAGTATAACCATCCGTACCTGAAGGTAGAGTCAGAATCGGTGCAGTCACAAGTCTGGTTTTCAATTCTTGAAATGCTGATTCCCTCTGGTCAGTCCAGTCAAATGATATCCCTTTCTGTGTCAACTGAGTCAGTGGTAAGGCAATTTTGGAGAAGTCTTTGACAAATCTCCTGTAATATCCAGCCAGTCCCAAAAAGCTTCGGATTTCAGTCACATTTGTTGGTCTAGGCCAGTTCACTACAGCTTTAATTTTCTGCGGATCAACAGAAATTCCATCTTTGCTAACAACATGTCCCAAAAACATAACATGGTCCAGCCAAAATTCACACTTAGACAGTTTAGCATACAGTTTCTGTTCTCTTAAGGTTTGCAGGGCAAGTCTCAGATGATGTTCATGTTCTTCTACAGTCTTAGAATAAATCAGGATGTCATCAATAAATACCACAATAAAATCATCAAGGTATGGTTTAAAAATTCTGTTCATGAGGTCCATAAATGCAGCAGGGGCATTCGTGACTCCGAATGGCATAACTAAAAATTCGTAGTGGCCATACCTCGTTCTGAAAGCAGTTTTATCAATGTCTTCCGGTTTGACTTTCAGTTGATGGTACCCCGATCTAAGATCAATCTTGGAAAATACTTGTGCACCCTGTAACTGGTCAAATAAATCATCAATACGCGGTAATGGATATTTATTCTTCTGATTACCTTGTTCGGGCCATGTAATCAATACACGCCTCGATGAACCATCTTTCTTCTTTACAAACAAAACAGTGCACTACGGTGACGCATCGATCCGATAAACTTCTTGTCTAACAGTTCCTGCAATTGTACTTTCAATTCCTTTAGTTCAGTTGGAGCCATTCTATAAGGAGCTTTAGATACTGGTAAAATTTTGCGGAATCACATCAACTGTAAATTCAATCTCCCTGTCAATCAAATCCCCTGGTAGGTCATCTGGAAACACATCTGGAAATTCTCTGACTATAGGAATGCAATCCACATCAGTTTTAACACTATCAGTAGACACAATCAATACAGAAGAGAAATACCCTTTATACCCCTTTCTAATCAATTTCATGGCTTTCACAGAAGAAATCAAGTATGGGGGAGGTACCACTCCAATTCCACTAAAAACAAATTCAGGAAAACCAGGTGGACGGAAAATAACTTGTTTTGTCACACAGTCAATGGTAGCATGATATTTCTGTAGCCAATCCATCCTCAATATTACATCAAAATGATCTATGTTCAATGGCAGTAAATCAATAAATAGGTGCATATCCCCAACAATAATCTCACAAGCAGGATACATATATGCACATGTCACGGATCCCCCAACAGGTGATGATACAGCTAGCAAATAGTTCATGGGTTCTAAGGGTCTATTCAATTTTCTCGAAAAAGCATATGACACATAAGAATGTGTAGACCCCGAATCAATCAATACATATGCATTTTGAGTACAAATAGAAAGAATACCTGACACGACGGTCTCGGTATTCTGGACATCTCCCGGCACTAGGGCGAACACTCTACCGCCTCATAGGCTCTTTCCTGTGAGCTTTGGGGTTCGGTTTTGTGTTGCGATGATCGCTTTGGCGGTGCGCTTTACTACCGCTTATGGGCGAGGGACAGTCTTTGATTCTGTGGCCCACTTTGCCACACCTGAAACAAGCTCCAGAAATCTGATAGCAAACCCCTTTGTACTTGTTGCCACATACTGAGCAGGGTGGAGTAAACCCACTCCCTTGGCTGGGGCTAGTCGTCGACAGATTCGCTTTCTTGTTTCTTTGGGTTATGCTTGCCTTTCTTAAATTTAAAACCCTGTTTTTTACCTTGCCACTCGGTCGTTGGTATTTCAGATTGTTTTACCGCTGCAATATTTATCTCGGCCATCAATGCCCGGTCGAGAACACCCACGAAAGTTGGCATTTTCAAAACACTTATTCGGGTCCTCAGATCGCAAAGACTAAGGCCTCCTTCAAACCTTCTGGCCTTCTTATATTCGGTATCCACCATTTGTGGTGCATACCTGGCAAATTCGGGAATTTCTTCTCATATTC
Source organism: Camellia lanceoleosa (assembly GCA_025200525.1). Classification (NCBI taxonomy): domain Eukaryota; kingdom Viridiplantae; phylum Streptophyta; class Magnoliopsida; order Ericales; family Theaceae; genus Camellia; species Camellia lanceoleosa. Next base: position 137,645,079 of record CM045771.1, on the reverse strand, counting down.
GCAATGACATATTGCCTGTCTCAAATTGCTCAAACTCGGCCACTTTTACGTCTCGATGCCGGGGAAAATATTTTTCAAAGAAGGACTCCTTGAACTGAGTCCAAGTCACAATAGTATTCGCCTCACGGGTCAACATCCACCACCTTCTTGCTTCTTCCTGAAGGGTGAAGGTTGCTAATAGTACTTTGTTGGCTTCGGAGCACGGAAACATCTCAAACAACTTTTCAGTCTCAAGAACCCAAGCTTCAGCCTTTAACGGTTCTAAGCCTCCCTGAAAGGACGGCGGTTTCATCTTGCTGAACTTATGGGTCAGTGCAATAATGTCCCCCTCATTAGCATTTACATTCTGTACATTTTGTTCCGGTTGCACCGGAGGAGGAGGAGGAGGAGGTGGGGGCTGTTGGTTCGGTTGTTGATCCAGTCTCTCAATTATCAGTCCCATCATTTGTTCAAGTCTGGCCATTCTGGCCTCAGAGGATGATGATTCAGGTTCATTTGCATTATCCATTTCATTATAAGCAGTTATAACAGTTATCATTATAAACAGTCGTACAATTAAACAGTTTAACACTTTAACATGTAATCAGTCAGTCAAAAGCACACACTTTTCAAGTTCATGAGGTGCCCTAATTGCTTTCCTAGGACACCCTATAGCTCATTTGGACACGTGTGTGCGGTATAACTCGTGGTTAAGTATCGCTCTGATACCACTCTGTCACGACCCAAACCCGGCCCTAGGGGTTTAGCATCAGAATCGACCAAGAATCCGAGATTACCAAGGCTCATCAATAAATGAAACAGTAGTATAAGGCCTGGCGGAAGCCAATACAGTAAATAACTAGTGTCCATTGAGCTGTGAAAATCTGTATGCTAAAAATATTTTTTCATTCAAACATGCATTTATACAGTTCAAAAGCAGTCTGATCTGCATAATTATTCACAACATTCAAGACAGGACTTAATCCTTGACAAGACAATAAGGTCGGTAATAGCTATACAAAGGCCCCAAAAACAAAGACGTGAGGCGCATAGAGGAAAAACAAAATCCCAAAGCCATAGCATGGCAACTAGGAACCTCGGTGAGGCACACAGTTGGGCCGACAAAATCGGGATCGACCACGCCCTAGCTCGGCCGTCAGGCTGTTGAGAACCTACATATATATATATAAAAAGTGAGCTAAAGCCCAGTGAATAACATAATGTGTAAATAGGTTATGAATGAATGTCCTACAAAGAATGAAATCAATGCATTATACAAGATTCAATCTTTCTATTTCACCAATCAAGATTTCAATCAATCACCATATGTGGTACATCCATTAGCCTATAAACAAGAGGTCCAAGGACCGCCTTATGAACCCAACAATAATGATGGCCATCAATCAATAAACAAGATGGTTCCACAAGGAAACCGACAGAGCTCAGAATACCAATAACAAGGTGCTAAGGATGCCACAATACAGCTTCAAATACAGGACATACATTCATTCAATAAACAATATCAGTTCAATAAACAGTTCGAAGATTCAAAATATAACCACTTTGAACATATCTTTACACAACTGTTACTCACAAAGTGATTGGGCTATCGGTAGCTAGAGCGCGTCCCGTGAGCCAACCCTAAACAAGTTAGCAAATAGAACACACACTAAGTTTACAGCTTGGAAATGATGATAATTAAATCCTAAATTCCCTGTGGTTCTATGTCTAAATCCTCATCAAGATGTCTTAAACTAGGCCTAAGAATGACTAGGATGGGATGAGGATGCAAAAATACAGTTGGAAGGCATTTTTCAAAAGTTGCTGAAAACAGGGTCTCGCTCAAGCGAGCCTTCCTTCGCTCGAGCGAGCTTTCAAAATCAAAGGCTTCGCTCGGGCGAACAAACCTTCGCTCGTGCGGTCTGATGGAACAAAGAAAGTAATCTTGGTTGCTCGATTTTACGCCATGATACCACGCCGATGCTTGCTCGGCGAGTCTGAATAAAGGTGCTCGCTCGAGCGAGGAATCCTTCGCTCGAGCGAGGAAGCAAAATCTGGAATTTCCAGATTTGTCTCCCAAGTTCGAACCAAGTATTCAACCATCCAAAACTCAACCTCTTGGCCCCAAATTCTGGAAAATACACTTAAACTCAATGTATAACAAGTTTCAAAAGCTAATTTGCACATGCAAGGGCCAAGGGTTGGTCAATTAAAGCCATTTCCAAATCTATTTTCAAGAACACTTTCAAAATATGTAATGCATGGGTTTCAAATCAACTTCAAGCTTCAATTCTTGTTCTCTTGGGTTCCAATCTCTGAAAACAATGTGGAGACATGGACTATGATAAAAACATGGACATGCATGTACAATTTCCCAAGAATTCAACTTCAAAATGCATCAATTCAAACATGCATGTAACATTTGAGCTCTAATTCACCATTTATGAGCAAATTCATGACTTAATTTTACAATGATGCAAGAATCATGCAAAACCTATCTCAAAGACAACAATAAGGAGATGAATGTCCTACCTTAATCTTGTATTCAAGGTGTGAGAGTTAAATTTGCCAATTTCCTACAAATTCTTCAAGTCCACAAGCCAATTCTCAAAATGAATTCAATGCTCTCTCTAACTCTCTTACTATGGTCGGCTGAAGTATAGGAAAATGGCTGATCAATAGGTGTAGTTAGTGTAATGAGGCTCCATCATAATAATAAACAAAGGTCCACCATAGGTGGCAATTTGGTAGATAAGCCTAAGTTCGCAATTAGCTCATTTTAATCTAGTTTAATCATTCCTAATCGATTTTTGGGTAAATATATCATAAAATCATAAATATTCTACCGATCCCAAAACATCAAACGGTTTCTAAATCGGCCGCCGATAAGGCCTTCAATTAGCAGTTTAAACATATGAATTTAAACAGATAGTCATTCAATCAAACAGATGCAATATGCGATTCGATAAATAAACTCATTCAATTTCAGTTTCGATTTCAATCAGGTAGTTCGGTATCTCATTCAGTTCACTTATCACCATAATCGATTCGGTTTATCAATGATCGAGCTAATTGATCGTTAATTGGTATTTAAAACGAGGCTTGTTACAAGAATCTAACAAGAAGAGATTGTTTCTTACTGCGCCAAGAAATAAGAGAATCACCCAGAAAAAAGCAAAACCCAGTAGTAGAGCGGCGGTCAGTAGGATCGCCAGCCCAATCAGCATCAGAGAAAGCACGAAGCTGGAGAGAGGAGCGGGCGGAATAATGAAGACCATGAAACATGGTGCCTTTGAGATAGCGAATGATACGAACTAATGCAAAGATAATGTAAGTGCGTGGAGCCGACATAAACTGGCTGACAATATGGACGGCATAGGCAATATCAGGACGAGTAACAGTGAGATAGACAAGACTGCCAACCAGCTGACGATATAGAGTAGCATCAGAGAGAAGAGTGCCATCAAGAGGTGTAAGACGACTCGAGGCTCAGGAGTGGAGGCGGTCTTGCAATCCGAAGACCAAAGACAGGTGAGAAGATCAGAGGTATACTTAGCCTGAGAGAGAAAAGAACCCGTGGAATCATGGAAGATTTCAAGACCCAAGAAATAGCTGAGAGGACCAAGGTCTTTCATCTCGAAATGATGGCTAAGAAATTGTTTAAGATGAAGAATACCATTGACATCATCACCGGTGATAATCATATCATCCACATAAAGAAGAAGCAAGGTGGTCCCTTGAGCAGTTTTGCGGATAAAAAGTATAGTATCATAAGAGCTGGAGGTGAAACCACAGTCATGAATAGTAGAGCTGAACTTGGCAAACCAAGCTTGGGGAGCCTGTTTGAGACCATATAAAGCACGCTGAAGTTTGCAGACTTTATGAGGTGGATAAGTAGACCTAGGGGGAGGTTGCATGTAGACCTCCTCAAGAAGAACACCATTAAGAAAGGCATTTTTCACATCCATTTGATAAAGATCCCAGTGTCGGGTAGTAGCAACTGCAATGAGGCTGCGAACAGAGGTGAGACGAGCAACAGGAGCAAAGGTCTCCTCATAGTCAATACCATATTCTTGGTTGAAGCCTTTAGCAACAAGGCGAGCTTTATAGCGCTCAATAGATCCATCAGAACAGGTTTTGATTTTGTAAACCCATTTAGAGCCAATGGCAGTCTTGCCAGGAGGAAAATCAATAATGTCCCAAGTGTGAGTTTTGTCTAAAGCCTGTAATTCATCACCATAGCTTGTCGCCAAAGAGGATTAGGAGCGAGCCTCCGATAGGAGGTGGGTTTATAAGTAGAAAAGCAAGAGAACCAACAATAAAGTCACGAAGACGAGTAGAAGGTTGGATTACCGGTGTGGTCGGCGAGGAGGAGGAGCGAGGAAGAGACTCAGCGGGGTGAGAGTCCGAGGAGCAAGAGCAGGACCATCGAGTGGCGGGTGCTTGAGAAAGACCAAGGGCAAGACAGCCTCAAGAGAGTTAGGCAGAGGCAGTGGAGTAAGCTCATCGGAAAGCAGTCTGCGAAGGGTTAGTAAAACATGAGAGGGTGAGGAGCGGATAAACGGAATTGAGAGGAGGAAAACATTGTGTGTTCCCAAAAGACCACATGACGAGAGATACGGAGATTTGGAAGAGAGGATCCCAATAGCAATACCCTTTATGTTCAATACCATACCCCAAGAAGCAACAAAAGGCGGGAACGAGGTTCAAGTTTGGTGCGTTTATGAGGTTGGAGAAGAACAAAGCAGAGCCAAAACCGAAGGGTGTCATAAGGGGACGGGTGCCATGTAAACGCTCATATGGAGTGTGATTATGAATGACCGGTGTAGGGATACAATTGATAGTGTAGCGAGAGCGGCTTCACCCCAAAAATTTTCCTGGACAGAGGAAGAGAAGGAGGGCTCGAGTAGTGTCAAGTAGATCGATGTTTATGCGTTCAAAGACGGCCATTTGTTGGGACGCACTGACAGGAACGATGAGGTTGAGTACCATGACTCCTAAGGAAGGAAAGAAAGTCAAAGTCTTTATATTCCATGGCATTGTCGGAGCGAAAAATCTTGATAGTTTTAGAAAATTGGGTTTTAACCATTGCAGCAAAATCGTAATAAAGTTGTTTGAGTTCAGAGCGATTTTTCATAAGAAACAACCATGTAAAACGAGAAAAATCATCTATAAAAACAACAAAATAACGTGCACCTCCCATAGTAGGAGTAGGAGAGGGTCCCAAAATATCAGAATGAATGAGATCAAAGGGCACAAGAGAAACAGAATCACTTTTATTAAACGACAAAGCAGGTTGTTTTGCAAGTTGACAGGACACACAATTGAAAGCATCAGAACTTACAGTACCCAAATGACCACTAGAAATTAAAGACTTCAAATGACCAACAGAAAGATGGCCCAAACGATAGTGCCAAAGCTGAAAATGAGATAAAGGAGGAGCAGTGGTAGCGATGGTAGGAAGCGTGATTTGAGAGGAATCCGGAACATGAAGATGGATAAGTTCGTGAGACGCATCGCCACTACGGCCTATCCCAAGAGTTTGCGGTCCGAGGGTCTGCACCAAACAACTAGTATGGGAAAAGGTATGATTAGACCATGCTCACATAATTGACTAATTGAGATAAGATTTAAAGTGAGAGCGGGCATAAGATATACATGGGATAAAGATAAGTGAGAGGTGGAAAGCAGACCCAACATGACTTACAGACAGAAGAGACCCATCGGTATGGATAGAAGGAACATGAGGAGTCGAAGAGGAGTAAAAGAGTAGGATCAAAGGTCATGTGATTACAACAAGCGGAGTCAAAGTACAGAAGTGTTACTGCGGTGGTAGACAAAGCGATAGATGGAGAATCTGGCGTCTTGCCAAAAATGTTGAAACATGGCTTCAACATCGGTGTGAGAGAAGACCGGAGTGGAAGGATCTCTGACGAAGAGGGTGAATCTTGGAGGCGGCAGCGGTGTGTGGAAGCGAGCATGTTTTTAAATGGAGTCCCGAGCGGTGAGAGTTGCTACGGAAAAATTCGGTGGAAGGACCATGGCGAGAGAGCGGGTAGGATTGCGGAAGCAATCTTGTTGGAGATGATCGGGGCGATCTTGTTGCAAAATCGACAAAAGACGAGCGGGACAATGAACGAAGATGAGTCGATGGAAGATTGTGGTTGTGATGATGGTTGCGTGAAGTGGACGGCGTGGTGGAGGAGAACCCGAGCACAGGGAGTAGCAAACAGAGTCCACAGGTGCGGATGTGGTGAAGGAGAACCCCGAGCCTAGGGAGTAGCAAGAACGAGAGTCCACGAGTGCGGATGGAGAGTGCCAAACCGGGTTTCCTCGGACGAAGTTGAAACGGCTTGCTCAAGAGTGGGTAAAGGAGTGCGATGGAGAGAGATCTTGTCACGGGCTCAAAACGAGGTGAGAGCCATGAGAAATCGAACCAAGCGATGTTGGTCACGGTAGGTAGTAAACAAGGCAACATCCTCGATGTGAGGCCATGGAGGCTCGAAAAGCGAGTTGATCCCAAACATAATACTGATTGGGAGAAAATCATTAATGGTGCGAGTTGTTTCTTGGCGATACGGTGAAGATGACTCGAAGTTGATATTGGTGTGCAAGACCGTAGTCGATAGCGTTCTTGCAAAAATCCCAAATGGCCTTGGTGGAGGAAGCAGACTCAAGTTGGAACCTTCCAAATCAAGGTGATGGATGTAATAGAAGTATTATGGCGGTGATGATCGATAGTTTTACTATCCCAATCTTCCAAGTGGTCGAGATATTTGGCAATGAGTCCGTGGCGGTGATTCCGTGGTTGTTGGGACCGGTTTGCACACATCCCGATGATATCGCCAAAGTTTCTTGCCTTTGAGGAAGCCAGACATGGCTTGTGCCCAAAGGACATAATTAGTCCCGTCAAGAATAACGGAAATTGGGTGACTAGAGGAATCCGGGCGATCCATGAGGAGAAAGTAGCAAAATGGAGGTAGAATCTAAAAAACCGAGGTTCTGGGTGAATTGTATACGAAATTAGTGGGAAAATGAGTGAAATGTCCCAAAATATGACCAGAGGCACGAAATGAGTGGCGGCGACGTTAGCAAGGTGTCTTGGCGCATGTTAGCAAAAGCAGTGCGGTAGCGTCCGCAGGCGCGGCGACGTTAGCAAAGGTGCGCGGCGTCACGTTAGCGAAGAGGGCGAAGCACGCTGCAGCGTAAAAGTCGACGTGTCGGCGTCGTTCTGCTGGCGTAGGTTAGCGCGGATGTCGCGGCGTCACGATAATGCAGCGCGGATGTGGAACGCGTGGAAGCGCGTGTGAGGCGAAAGCGGAGATGTGGCGGTCACAAAGCGTGAGCGGCGTGTGGCGTCGGAAGAAATTTGAAATTGATGGCGTTGGAATCGTCTGGAGGAGACGGAGGCTCTGGTATGGTGAAACCCGTATTTCAGAGATGGACGAAAATGGGATATAGATGAAATGCAATCTGCAGAAAAATATGTTGGAAGCAGAGGCTAGGCAGAGTACCTGTGCTCTGATACCATGAAAGAAATTGAGAGAGATTGAAAGAGCAAATATTAGCTCTGTATTTTGATGTATCTTACAACCAAATGGAACCTCCATTATATAGGAGGTGTTTACAGACAGAATTATGATACAAAGGAATTATAAAAATGAAAGGGCCACCGAAAGCAGCCGAAAGCAAAGAAAAGGAATGCATCTATTTGGAAGGCAGCTGCACTATATAATTAATATACTATCTATCTATTAGCATGTATACATCTAGTATTATATTATTACATAGTGGGATAACAGATGGATATTAACAATTACAATGTTGTCAATTTTGTCCCTAAGCTACAAAATGTGAGTTTAAATAGTTGTAGCATCTTTCAAAGAGTGCAAGCTTAATTTTTAAAAGTAATATTATAATCTAATGAGATCAAAGTTGAATATACAAGAATTGATGTATTTGAAGCAATATCCAAGTAATCGAATAAAATAAATAATCTGATTGTGATTATTGATTGAATTTAGGAATTTAATTTTAAAGAAAATAAATTGAATTATGATTTCAAGAGACGGGGTTACATGATGAAAAGAAAGAAAGAAAGAATGGAGTCGGCGGGGAGGAGGATGGAGTGGGGATTGGTCGGTAGTGAAATGATTTGCAAAGATCCAATTTTGTCACGCTAAAGTCTATTTAAATGGATGATTTTTATTTATTAATTTTTTAAAAAAAATTTCATTCAATGTGTGTTGACATTTGAAATATTTTAAAAAATAAAAATCTTTCCACTGATTTGATATTAGCTTTCCCATTAATTTATGGGCAACAATGTTTGTTTGTTTTACAATTGGAAATCGGCTTTATACCCATTGGCGGTGTTTGATAATTTGATTTTTAAATTTTTTTTATTTTTTTTATTACAAGATAAATATTTTATAAAATCAAAAAAATAAATTTAAATAAAATATCATATCAAATCTCATAATAATTTTATTTTTTCTTTTACAAATATCTCATTTAATTAAAACAAATCTAACTATCTCCCCAAATACAAAAATATTTTTCTGAAATAAAATCCTACAACTAAAAATACTTTAAAAAAAAAAAAAAAAAATTCGCTTCCCAAGACAAGAATTGAGTTTGACAAATGTATCACTGAAGCAACGCAAATGTCACAAGTAAGTTTCGATGAAAACAATTCCAAAGCCGGCATGGCATTGGCAATGGCACTACTCTCTCTGTATTCTAGAAGGCAACAACAAACCAGTTTTGCTATGGCATCCAAGTGGAGCACCCAAGACTTCTTCTACTCAACAGCCACACTCCTCTAAATCTGGCAATTTCTTGGACTATCTCTCATGTCTTTTCTCAATTCTCATCATCCATTACAGTGATTCCTTCTCTCTCATCTCCTTATCAGTCCAGTACTCTCGCTTTCTCTCTTCTTATCAAACCCTCAAAATATTCTCCTCTTTTTCCATTTAATTGCTTTTTCACAAACCCATCAAGTTCTCTCAACATCATTTTCTTATTGTATTGATCTTAGTTTTTCATATATAATTATGTAACTATCTGATACAGGAAAACCCATTTGTAGATTCCATTGAATTGTTTTTGGACTTGTAATTCTTGTTTACTTCCATTGTTTAATTGAAGTTTGTGATATTATATATATATCTTGTTTTCTGAGGAAACTGAGGAGAGAAATTTGAAGATTACGTGTTCGGGACATTGTCTAGCTGATTAGTAGGTTCTTCAAAGATTAAAAAGAAAAAAAAAGAACATTAGTATATATATTTAAAGATCAGTAATATACATTTTCAGTTTTATTTTATAAAAATGCGGTTTGTTTTAACTCAAAATGAAATTTTTTTGGTGGGTTTAGTGATTTTGACCTTTCTTGCACGGTCTGGCCATTGTTTCCATGTGAATGCTATGTCATGCAATGTATCTTTGACGGAATCATGTCCTGCTTTGCTATACTATGTTCCTAAAATTCCGAAACCCCTTGAAGAGACAACTTCCTTATTTCATGTTAATTCTAGTTCAGTGAATAGAACTGTCGATGGTTTTTCCATTGCAGTAGATTGCAGTTGCCCTGCTGGTCACAGTGAGTTCACTTGGCACACAGACTATACGGTCCAACATGGGGATACGTGGGAGAGCATTTCGGAAAAGTTTCCATCATTTGTGGTGGAGAAGCCTGATAAAACTTTGATTGAATCACAAACTATATCTTTAGATCTTGTATGTGGCTGTTCTAAGGGTGTGGAGGTAGTAAACTACAGAGTTGAAAGTGGGGATACACTTTACAATTTGTTCTCGTTTTAAGACAGTGGTAATCAAGACTGCAGAGTTGAATAAGTTGGACAACCCAAGGCTTATTTATGCTGGAGATGTAATTTTCATCCCCGAATCGTGTGAGAAACTGTCAATTATTTTGTTTATTATTCCATCTTATTAGGTTTATAACTTGTTTATCGTACGCATCTTTATTTTCTTCCATTTGTTTGCTCTGGCTTGTTTCTGGATCAGAGTTCAAAATTGCATTTGAGCATAACACCTAGAGGCAAGGCACTCCTTGGGCAGATCCCTTGCCTTGGAAATATGCACTGTATGCGCTAATGAAACAAGATATTCTTATTAGTCTGAAACTTTAGATTTTTCATTTTTTATTTTTAAATAATATAGACTTGATTGCAAAGTGAGGTTTTGTTGCATCATATTGAAAAATACTTCGCTTGTTCTAGATTTCATGTTTGGAATGGTTTGGTGACATTGCAAATGACTTTTCTGGTTTCATCACATTTTTCTCGTTGAAGATATGTGAATTCTATGTTACCTTGTTTATTTTCAAAATTTGCAACTCAGTGGCTGATCATATCTTTTTCCTTTGGACATTTATGAACAGGAGGCCTAAAAAACCTTATCTTGGTTGATGATAATGGTAAGAAACAAAGTTTCTTCTTCATCATCATCTTCTTATATCCTATCTTCCTCTTCCTCCTTTATTTCTATTGTTTTGTTCCTTATTTGATTTATAAAATAGATATGCAGATATTGCTCTCTTTAACTTTGAGACTCCCTTGAATTCTTCTTCCCAAGTTTTATAATTTAGTTATGAAAAATAATGCATTTGCTTACATCTTTGCCATTGCTCATGTTTAACAATGTTCCATTCAATTTTATCGTCTTGATGAAGAATGAGATTATTAGTATGAAAGTTGCACAGTCAAAATCAATTTTCCCCCTATGTAGGAGCATTATAAATATAGTTTCCTTTTGTTTCCCAACCTGCAGGTCTTAAGGACAAAAGCAAATTTAAATATCCAATCGATGTCATTGTTGGAGCTTTTCTGGCTGTTGTCACTGTTGTGCCATTTTTGGTCTTTATTATTTTCTGGAGATATCACTATAAGCGGAAGGGACTTCGACAATCAAAAGGGTCTACAAGGGAATTAAAATTCTCACCTTGCAATTTTAATTCATTAAATTCCCCTACAAGTAAATATATCTCTGCTGGGAAATTCTGTAACTGTAGTTGATTTACTTTCAGTACTTACTGTAGGACTGACTAATTAATTCTAGGGAGATTCTTTTGCAGAATGTGGAGAAAGCATTGTAGCCTCTTTTAATTCTGATAAAGCAACTGTTTTCCCGTACAATGAAGTTTGTGATGCGACTTTAAACTTAAGTATGTCTTTAAAGATTGGTCAAGGATCATATGGATCTGTTTACCTGGGAAAATTAAGAGGAGATGTAAGTGCGAGGGACTATATATACTTTTACTGCTGAACCTTTGAATTTGTATGGAAATATTCTATTAACAGCTTGTTCCCATGAATTTAGGATGTGGCCATCAAACAGATGAATGACACAAAGTCTAAAGAGTTCATGTCAGAGCTCAATATTCTTTGCAGAGTTCATCATACAAACTTGGTAAAATTATCATATTTCGGTGGGACAATGGAAAATTTGGATTCACTTTGCTCATTTTTTCTCTTTAAGGGTTTACTTTTCGGCTAATTTTATTTTTTTTTGGTTTTTCTTTCTCTTGGGTTTTCCAAATAGATCAAGCTTATTGGATATGCTGCCGGCGGAGACTCCTTGTTTCTTGTATATGAATTAGCCCAAAATGGTGCATTAAGTGATCATCTTCACAATCCCACTGTAAGAGGTTTGAACTCATGACTAGTCAATGATATTTACTTCGATGCTCTTGCAAATAAATTGCAAACATCTTAGAAGTCTTGTATGTGCAGAGTCAGTCATTTTTGTATCAGCTATTTGGCTCAGGCTGCTTTTGTAGACAGAAAAATTCACGGAAATACAGCTCCAGAGAACTACTCCTACTTTAGTTTTGTGCAGAAAAGTGTAATACCTGTTGAAACTAATTTTAACATCGCAAAGTGTAACCCTTACTGATTGATCTCCCAAATTTGCCTACATTTACTTTTTTCAGTGGACATTAGTTCCAAATACAGATTAAGATTTTAACACATCATTATCTCATGGTTGAAATATATTATTTCTAACCAGCTGCATCAATTCAGTATTGCTCTCCACGTCATATTGTTTAGTCAGAACATCTAATAGTTCTAAAATATTTTAGCAAAACAAATATTTTGGTATCAGACACGAAGTTCTATATCAAGTAAGACCACTAAAAGAATCTGGTGATAGTTCTAGTAGTGTTTGCTAGCAATTTAAGTTATTTCATCATATGTACTATCATTTGGAATGAATAAAATGTATTGACAAATAAAAGTACTTTTAACTTTGTATGGTTATCGGTTCAAAGATAAAAATAAATAGATAAAATAAGAAGTGAGCTCTGTCCTATTTCAGTTTGCTTATCGGCTGGAAATTGTTTTTCGGACACATTTTGTTCAGATTAATGATTCTAGTATAAATAATTGTCAAGTTAAGAGATACAATGGGACAGACCCCTCTTCTAAACAAGTATCCTCTGCTAAAATTGTTTCATATTTGAATTTCTGGGTTTCACCTGTTTCAATTAGTCTTGCTCGCAACTCTTTGCCTATGGAAATTGTAGAAAATGCTGATGCACCAACTTGGTAATTCTAAGAATGAATTTTTGTGGTTGAAAGAAATCTGCTGTTCAAAGTGATTAAAGTTTTTAAAAATATATATATATTTCTCCATCTTCCACTGGGCCTGCTTTTAGCTAAAAATGATGTTGTTGATTACTAGTCCTTCAATGCTGAGACTTGATAAATCAACAGGTTTTAAACCTCTTCCTTGGACCATGAGAGTTCAGATTGCTCTAGATGCTGCAAAAGGTCTTGAGTATATACATCTTTATACCAAGCCATACTACATCCATCGAGATGTGAAGTCGAGCAACATTCTTTTAGATTCTGCTTTTCATGCAAAGGTGTGTTTATTGACATCGGTTTTAAAGTTTCCTTCTTATCATTCTTCATTCTTTAAGTTAATTAGTAAGTGTAGACACAAATTTTAAAACATGAAATGTTTCAACACATTTCAAAATTTATGTTACAAATGTCCACTGTTTAGTTTTTGGACTAAACAGTGTTGATTATTTGAAAAGCAGGTTCTTATTTCCGATCTGTATTTCAGATCGTTGATTATACATTTTATACAAATGAAACCTCCGATTAATGAAGAACAAAATAAACAACAAAAGACAAATTAAGAAAAAAAAAAAATATTTTATTGAAATTGTTATGGGTTTTGAACCCTCGAATACAAAATACAATTCTGGGTTTGGAACCCTTTACCTATTCATCGCCATTAGCGTAGGCTCTTCAGTTCTCTAGCTTTTCTTCTTCTTTCTTGTAACGATTTCTTTTAACTCTCAATTTCTTTCCCTCTCTCTGATCTTTTCACTTTTTGATTTCTTCCGATCCCCGTCTTGTGTGATGATCCTCATATTTATGGAGGGCCATCAAGTGATAGGAATGCTTCATCTTCAATTTGAATTTCAAATTGAATGATGGCGCCATTTGCATTTTGAAATAATAACGCTATCTAATCAATCGTATATTTGATTAGCCATTTGAATTTTGAATAATAGCGCTATCTGGTTAATCGTATATTTGATTAACCGGATTGATCTTTGGGATTTCATCCTGTGTGGTGTCCTTGCTGTAGGCTCTACAGGTGTCATCTTTCGTAGGCTCCACGTGTCATTTTGGAGTAGGCTCCACGTGTCATTGTTGAGATACAACGTCGTTTTGTTTATGTACTTCAACGGATCATATTGATCTTTTTTAGGAAGTGATTACCTGCAACCTTCCTATTATATGCTCCATACGTGTCATAAATTTAGTTAAAATTTATGTGCCAACAAATGCCCCTCGTGACTTGCACAAGTGAATTTTCTTAATTGCGAGTCACGACAATTTGGCACTTTTTTTTGGATGATCTTGAGGCCTTGGATGGAATTATTACTTTGCTTTGATCTCTGGCCTCTTCGTTTTTATTTTTTTTATCTTTTATAATATATATTTTTTTTTTTTGGGGGGGGGGTTGTGGGCTTTTTTTTCATGGGCCCTTTTAATTTATATGGGTCCTTTTTGTGAACTTGATCTTTTTTTATTTATTTAAAAAAAATAAAAGGTTAATTGCCCTTTATAGTTCATGGGCCATTTACTTTGTTGCATGGGTCCTTCTTATAGGCCTGACTTTTTTTTTTTTTTTTTTTTTTTTTTTAAGGCCATCATGAATTTTCCTAGATCATCATGGATTTTTCCTTTTCTAGGCCACCATTTTTTTACAACTAATTTTTTTAGGCCATCATGGATATTGATGGGTAAGGGCAAAGATTTAATTGGGCTTTTTCTCTTGTGGGCCTCCAACTTGCCACATTTTTTAACAGATATATATATATATATATTTTAGGAGTTTGTCTAAATGGAATAGGATGGATTGGCATTGATAGGATTTCTAATCTTACACAAACTCTTACTTCTTTGAAGTATTTTAGGAGACCACTACCTCCCTTCTTAAGCAAAAAAAAAAAAAATTTGCTTATATAATACCTATCCATGCATGTAGACAATAGATAGTTTTCATCCTACAACTTTGTTCTTCTAGCAGAAATTTTTTTTTTAGCAATTTTCAGCAGTCCCTTTTTTTATTTTAATCAGGTATGCTTTTCTTTTGTAACAGCATTTTTTTTTTTTTTTTTTTAAATCCAAATATGAACACAGAATTTTTTTTGAAGAATAAACAAATCGCAGGTTTTTTTTTTTTTTTTTTTTTTTTTATATGTGTGCCAAACAAAACCTCCCTTTTTTTTTGAAGCAAAGCACTGCCAAGGTTTCCTAATTTTTTTTTTTTTTTAGAAAAACAGATTTTTTTTCTTTTTTTGAACTTTAGGTGCCAACAGATTTTTTTTAGAAAAACAAATCGCAGGTTTTTTTTTTTTTTTTTTTTTTTTTTTGTGCCAAACAAAACCTCCCTTTTTTTTTTGAAGCAAAGACCTGCCAAGGTTTCCTAAGTTTTTTTTTTTTTTTTTTTTTTTTTTTTTTTTAGAAAAACAGATTTTTTTTTCTTTTTTTTGAACTTTAGGTGCCAACAGATTTTTTTTAGAAAAACAGATTTTTTTTTTAATCTAATCTAAATCTAATCTAATCAAAATCTAATCTAATCAAAACAGATTTTTTTTTTTTTTTTTTTTTTTTTTTTGAAATTTAGCTGCCAACAGATTTTTTTTAGAAAAACAGATTTTTTTTTTTAGAAAAACAGATTTATTTGGTCTACAAAGCCTGATTTTTTTTTTAGAAAAACAGATTTATTTGGTCTACAAATTATTTTTTTTTTTTGAAATTTAGGTGCCAACAGATTTTTTTTAGAAAAACAGATTTTTTTTTTTTTTTTTTTTTTTTGAAATTTAGCTGCCAACAGATTTTTTTTAGAAAAACAGACTTTTTTTTTTTTTTTTTGAAATTTAGCTGCCAACAGATTTTTTTTTAGAAAAACAGATTTTTTTTTTAGAAAAACAGATTTATTTGGTCTACAAAGCCTGATTTTTTTTTTTTTTTAGAAAAACAGATTTATTTGGTCTACAATTTTATTTATTTATTTTTTTTTTTTTAGAAAAACAGATTTTTTTTTTTTAGAAAAACAGATTTATTTGGTCTACAATTTTATTTTATTTTATTTATTTTTTTTTAGAAAAACAGATTTTTTTTTTTTTTTAGAAAAACAGATTTATTTGGTCTACAATTTTTTATTTTTTTTTTTTTTAGAAAAACAGATTTTTTTTTTTAGAAAAACAGATTTATTTGGTCTACAATTTTTTTTTTTTTTTTTTTAGAAAAACAGATTTATTTGGTCTACAAAGCCTGCCCCCTCGTGATTCGTACAAGTGGATTTTAATTGTACGAATTACGAAATTTTTATTATTATTTATTTATTTATTTTATTTTATTTAGCAAGCCGCCCCCCCTTTTTTTGTAGACCATGAATCTAAATAGACCAAATAAAATTTAGTAATTGGCCCAATTGAACAAAACAACTTTTGTTTTGTAGACCATAAATCTAAATAGGCCAAAAAAAGTTAGTAATTGGCCCAACTGAACAAAACAACTTTTTTTTTTGAATCCTCTTTTTTTTTTTCTCCGTACAAGTGGATTTTAATTGTACGAATTACGATTTTTTTTTTTTTTTTTTTTTTGTATTTATTTTCTTTGCAATTATTTCATGTCTTTTTCCCTTTTTTTACAGGCAATCCGCAAGGCGTCAGAGCTTGTTTGAAGGTATCATTGCTCTTTCCAACCTAATGGCAATGAATGGCTTGAAACCTTGGCAGTGATTGTGTCATTTACCCCAACGGCTTGAGACCTTGGCAGTGAATGTGTCCGTCACCCCAATGGCTTGAGTCCTTGGCAGTGAATGTGTCCGTCACCCCAACGGCTTGAGGCCTTGGCAGTGAATGTGTCCGTCACCCCAATGGCTTGAGGCCTTGGCAGTGATTGTGTCCGTCACCCCAACGGCTTGAGGCCTTGGCAGTGAATGTGTCCGTCACCCCAACGGCTTGAGGCCTTGGCAGTGATGTGTCCGTCACCCCAACGGCTTGAGGCCTTGGCAGTGATGTGTCCGTCACCCCAGCGGCGAGGCCTTGGCGATGATGTGTCCGTCACCCCAACGGCTTGAGGCCTTGGCGATGAATGTGTCCGTCACCCCAGCGGCAGGGCCTTAGCGCGATGATTGTGTTTGTCACCCCAACGGCTTGAGGCCTTGGCAGTGAATGTGTCCGTCACCCCAACGGCTTGAGGCCTTGGCAGAGAATGTGTCCGTCACTCCAACGGCTTGAGGCCTTAGCGATGATGTGTCCGTCACCCCAGCGGCGGAGGCCTTGGCGATGATGTGTCCGTCACCCCAACGGCTTGAGGCCTTGGCGATGATGTGTCCATCACCCCAGCGGCAGAGGCCTTGGCGATGATGTGTCCTTCACCCCAACGGCTTGAGGCCTTGGCGATGATGTCCTTCACCCCAGCGGCTTGAGGCCTTGGCGATGATGTGTCCGTCACCCCAGCGGCTTGAGGCCTTGGCGGCGATTGTGTCCGTCACCCCAGCGGCTTGAATCATGGCGGCGATTGTGTCCTTCACCCCAATGGCTTGAGACCTTGGCGTTGATGTGTCCGTCACCCTAACGGCTTGAGGCCTTGGCGTTGATGTGTCCGTCACCCCAACGGCGAGGCCTTGGCAGTGATGTGTCCGTCACCCCAACGGCTTGAATCCTTGGCAGTGAATGTGTCCGTCACCCCAACGGCTTGAGGCCTTGGCAGTGAATGTGTCCGTCACCCCAACGGCTTGAGTCCTTAATCAAGGGGTCTTAATCAAAGGATTATTCAAACCAAAGAATAAGGGGTCTTAGTCAAAGGATTTATTCAAACCAATTACTCAAAACAACTTGAAGAGGAATTGTCATCCACCCAAGCGGAACATGCATCCTTTATGTGTGATTTTGCACAAGCTTCCGAGAATGTTTCTAAATCAGAAGAAGACGTGCAAACTGCTCTGAATGTTTTGAGCCAACACAAGAAGAAGAATGGACAACAAAGTGTTGTGGAACGTGCCTTTGAAAGGGCTAAGGCTTCTCTTAATGAATGAATGTACTCTTTTTTTTTATTCATCCGAACATAATGTATTTATGAAATTTCGCTCAGTGATAGATTTATTTGTTATATGAAATTTCTCAATACAATACATTGATTTGTCTTATTTTAGTTGTTTGCAGTTTATACTTTTGACTTTTGTTTGGCCGTACACAGTTTATACTCTTGCGGACCAGGAGTATCCAATGTTTTATCACCTTAGATTTCGGTGAGGTATTTTAGCAGTTTAACCACGTACAATACCATTGGTGGTTTTTGACTTTTGTTTGGCCGTACACAGTTTATACTCTTGCGGGCCAGGAGTATCCAATGTTTTACCACCTTAGATTTCGGTAGGATATTTTAGCAGTTTAACCACATACAATACCGTTGGTGGTTCGACTTTTGTTTGGCCGTACACAGTTTATACTCTTGCGGGCCAGGAGTATCCAATGTTTTATCACCTTAGATTTCGGTGAGGTATTTTAGCAGTTTAACCACATACAATACCGTTGGTGGTTCGACTTTTGTTTAGCCGTACACAGTTTATACTCTTGCGGGCCAGGAGTATCCAATGTTTTACCACCTTAGATTTCGGTGGGATATTTTAGCAGTTTAACCACATACAATACCGTTGGTGGTTTTTTTTTTTTTTTTATTTTAATTTTCTTTGCCCTAACTTTTGCCTAGGCCGCCCTTTCGGGTTTTCAACCTAGCAGGCTCTTTTTTGCTTTTTGCCCTAACTTTTGCCTAGGCCGCCCTTTCGGGTTTTCAACCTAGCAGGCTCTTTTTTTTTTTTTTTTTTTTTTTTTTGCCCTAACTTTTGCCTAAGTCGCCCTTTCGGGTTTTCAACCTAGCAGGCTTTCTTAAGGGTAATATCTCTTCAAGAACCTTGCATTGGTTGGGGGAATGATTCTGTCACCATCCATTGTTATCAACAAATAGGCCCCATTAGAATAAACCTTCTCAATCACATAAGGTCCTTCCCATTTGGGCTCAAGCTTTCCTTTGGTTCTTCGTGAGACTACTATAGGTGTTCTAACCATTAGTACAAAGTCTCCCTTTTTAAAGGAACGAAGCCTCACTCTTTTATTGAATGCATTTGCCATCCTTTGTTGGTATATCTCCAAGTTCTGTTGAGCGAACAACCTTCTTTCATCCAGGGTCTCCAGCTCAGCCAACCTCACTTTTGCACTTTCATCTTCTGTTAAGGACTCTTGTATTGCCACTCGCAATGATGGTATTTGAACCTCAAGTGGTAACACTGCTTCTCCTCCAAAAACCAACGAATAAGGGGTTGCTTGAGTAGGAGTTACATGCGAAGTCCGATAAGCCCACAAAGCTTCTTGTAACTTTTCGTGCCAAGATCTTTTGTTCTTATCCACCATCTTCTTAAGAATTTTGCACAATGTCTTGTTGAAAGCTTCTGCCAAACCATTGGCAGGTGCATGATATCTTGATGAATGGTTGTTTTTGATTTTGTACTTAGCAAATAACTTGTTCAAAGCACCACTCTGAGCAGTGTCCATTATCCATGATGACACTATCGGAATTCGAACACATAAATGATATGGGTTCGGATGAACTCGGAGACAACTGCTTTTATATCCTTTAAAGCCGGCCTCTGCCCATTTTGAGAAATAGTCGATGCGACTAGGATGTATCGATATCCTGCTGAAGATGGAGGTACAAAAGGACCAATAATATCCATACCCCATGCTGCAAATGGCCAAGAACAAGTTGTTAAATGTAAAGGCTCCGGGGGTTGGTGGAGAAAGTTCCCATGGAATTGGCAGACTTGGCATCTTCGAGCATAATCTATGCAATCTGCAATCATAGTCGACCAATAGTATCCCAACCGTTTTAGCGCATATGTAATTTAGGACCACTTTGGTGTGCCCATACACCTGCATGTATTTCTGCCATTACCTCTTGAATACGCTCCTTGGCTATACACCGCATGAACATTCCATCCAAAGACCTTTTGTATAACGTTCCATCTTTCCACAGGACGAATTTGGTAGCCCTACGTCTCACTTCAATTCTTTTTACTTTATCTTCAGGTAGCCTACCATGTTGGAGGTAAGCTATGAATGGTTCCCGCCAATCCTCCTCGTTTTCTCCTTTCGTGGTGACGACCAGGATTGGAACCAAGTCAGAAACTTCTTTTAAAGGTTGTAACACCCTTCTTTCACCTACCGTGATAGTAATTGTTTTGCTATCTGGTAGGGTGAGTGATGCAGCCAAACTTGCAAGTGAATCAGCTCGAGCATTTGTTCTTCTCTTCACATGGAAAATATGTGTTTTCCTGAATTGTGAAAGCAATTGATCAGCCCTTTCATGATACGGGATGAGACTTGTTTTCTTAACAATGTATTCTCCACGGAGTTGCTTTACCACCAGTTCTGAATCTCCATAAATTGAGAGTTCTTCAATAGGAATTTGTAATGCCAATTCTAATCCAGCAATTACAGCTTCATATTCTGCCTCATTATTGGAGCATCCTTCACTTAAGGCAAAAGAATGGGTGATTATGGCATTCGAGTCACAAACACAACCCCAATTCCAGCTTTATTGTTTTTAGGATTTTCTTGCTTCTTGCCATCTGGACTCCTTGAAGCTCCATCAAAATACATCTCCCATCCTTTCTGAATTTCTATTTGCATAACCTCTTCATCTGGTAAATCAGTTACTAGAGGTGAGTCATCGGTATAGGATGTCTTGCCAAAAATCTGCTAGAGCCCTTCTGACTCTTTGGGGAACATATTCAATTGCGAATTGTTGGAGAATTTGACCCACTTTGCAATTTTTCCTGAAAGTATGGGTGAAAGTATATATTTCAAGGGGTCTGCTCTTGATATCAACTTGACTTCGTGTTCCAAGACATAGTGCTTTAGTTTTTGTAAGGCGAACACCAAGGCAAGACATGTCTTTTCGATAGGAGAGTAATTGCCACCTGACCAAAGTCACGACTTAAATGTCTGAGGACATTTTCTTTCCCATACTCATTATGTTGTGCCATAGGTGCCCTAACGAACCATCCAAGGTCATTATGTACAACAAAAGTGGTTTCCTTTTATTGGGCTCATAGTCTTGGAGGCTTCAAAAGATACTCCTTAATACTATTAAAAGCATTTTGTAGCTGATCCCATTCAAATGGAACACCCTTTTTCATCAATCTTGAGAATGGCAAACATCGACCAGCCAGGTTAGAAATAAATCTTCTAATATAGGCCAATCTCCCTTGTAGCCCCTTCAATTCCCTCAAATTTCGTGGAGGAGGCATTTCAGCAATGGCTTTAATCTTGGTAGGGTCAATTTCAATCCCTTTGTTTCGAACCACAAACCCTAGAAATTTTCCTGATGAAACTCCAAATGCACATTTTAGTGGGTTCATCTTGAGTTTGTACCTCCTCAAACGTTCGAAGATTTTTCTCAAATCTTCCACATGGTTTTCCTTTTCTTTTGTCTTGACGACAAGATCATCAACATAGCATTCGATGGTGTCATGGAGCATATCACCAAAAATTACAGTCATCGCCCTTTGATACGTGGCCCCAGCATTTTTCAAGCCAAAAGGCATTACCTTATAGCAAAAGACTCCTTTCGGAGTCCTAAATGCAGTCATTTCTTCATCTTCAGGTGCCATTCGGATTTGATTGTATCCTGAGTATCCATCCATAAAAGACAAGGTTTCATACCCAGTAGTTGCATCTACAAGAAGTTCAGTGATGGGCAAAGGAAAGTCATCTTTAGGACAAGCCTCATTAAGATCACGAAAATCAATGCAAACCCTGATTTGACCATTCTTTTTCTTGACGGGCACTATGTTTGCTAGCCAGGTTGGATATTTGACTTCCCTGATGAATCCTGCATTGATAAGCTTGTCGACTTCAGCTTCAATTTGAAACATGAAGCTACGGTCGAGTCGCCTCTGAGGTCAATTTAATGGCCGTTCTCGGTGAATTGCAAGCTTATGGACTGCAATCTCGAATTAAGACCGAGCATCTCACTGTAGTTCCATGCAAATATGTCACGATACTCCCTTAAAAAGGAAATATATTGTCCAGCTTCTTCTTCCTTTAAATTTGCACTAATGAAGGTTGGTTTGTTTTCTCCTTCATCACCCAGATTTACCTCACGAAGGTCATCCACAGTAGCTTGACCTCCTGCTTCAAATTCTGTTGGTGCAGGTTGAGCTTCATCTTGGTCAATATCTTCCAACACATCTTGAGTGATAGTCATGTTTACTGGAAATTTTTCCTCATCACCCCGATAGCCTAACCCTTCTGTCCTAGCAGTGATAATACTGCCTTGCTGGATAGCTTGCCTCTGCGAAGGTGTTAATGCAAAGTCAAATGGTGTCATTGTTCTTGGTATTTTTTCAGGATCTAAACCAACTTTCACCAACATCTGTGTAATTTCTGCACTGAAAGTAGGCTTCTCAAAACTTGAGATGTTTTCTTCTGGCACTTGTTCAACTTTCACTTTCTGTTCAACATCTCCAAGTGAGTGAAATATGATGGGTTTCGACCCTTTTCCTTTAGAAGGGACCACAATCTTATTATATTTCTCCACATAGGTGCATTCTGTCCTCCTTAATGGCAATGTGAACTCACTCTTGAGATCCAAAATTGGATTTATTGGGGCTAGAGCCTTTGCCCCCAGTTTCCTTTCGGACTTTGGCACATATCGAAAAGTTCTTTTTGTTGAAACTGGAGTAGACTCTAGAGCTTCTTTGACATTCGGAGTTTCTTCAGACTTCTTCACATCTTTTCCCTTTTTTTGTGAAGTTTTTGTATAGAAGCGAGCATCAGCATAGTAGGCCTCTACTTCTCCAAATGGATCATTGTCAGCCACAATTGTCCCCTCTTTTTTGGGTGAAGGCAATGGGTACTTAATACATTGGTGATAAGTTGATGGCACTGCATGATGATTATGCATCCATGGTCTCCCAAGCAAAGCATTGTAAGAGGTGTCTACATCAATAACCAAGAACTCAATGCTTTCTTCAATATCTCCAAACTTGGTTCGCAATTCAATCTTCCCCATTGGGCGTTGTTCATTCTGATTAAATCCTTGAATGACCAAACGACTTGGGCGGTTGTGAAATTCGAACCCTAATAAGTTTAAGGCCCTTCGAGGCGGAGGTTTACCGCAGATCCTCCATCAACGTAATTCGAGAAATTTTCACATCATGGATAAGCCCAGTGATAAACAAAGGCCGATTATGGTCTGTCATTTCAGCACACATGTCTTTGTCACCAAAGGTTACCATGGCCATGCATGTAGTTGCCTTCTCTTGATTTCTACCCTCGATTTCTTTATGGAAATCCTCTGGCTTCGACAGGGCATATATTAAAGACTTTCGAAGCTCTGGAGACATTTTCAGTGCATCATATACACTCAACAATGCTGGAATTTTCTTTAGATGAGCTAGTACATCATATTTCACCTGCTCTTCCTCCAGCAAAACCTGTGGAACTTCTGACGTTTGAGGGTCTTGAGAATTTCGTAATTTCCTCCGGTAGGTCAAATAAGTCTGGCATACTTCAGCAACCGCCTTTTCGTTGACCTCAATTTCTTTTATTCCCTCACTTATTTGGACCATGTTAACTGGTCCAGCTGCAGGATGATTATCATCATCAGTTACTTCTCCATCTTCCCGAGTCGCATTCTTCTCCCATTTCTTAGGTACCGGGAGTCACGCCTATAAAAGCATTGAGATTCTTCAAAACCATTCTTCATGGCCTCCCAACTAGGCACCACGACTCCATCGAGGGAGCAATACCAGTCAAAGGCAATCCCCTCTAAGGAAAGGGGGAATTGCTTTAGGCAAAGTGCTTCATTTTGAGCTGTTTCCCCACACTGTTTCAAAAAACGCCTAATATGTTTTTGAGGATCTCCATACCCCTCATATAGGACAAAATTTGGAAGTTCGTATCCTTCAGGAAATGGTGTTTGCTCAACCCATAAAGGGAACAAATCCCTTGGGCGATAAGTGCCCATCTCTCGAAGGTCAAGAGCAGTTTCAATCTTCTCATCAATTGTGCCTTCTATGAAATCATATGTTTGAGAAGATGTACCTTCGTCATCCAAATGTTCTGACATCTCAATTTCTATTGGCCATGGTTTATAAAATGTCCTATAGAATCGATCAGCCATGGTGTCCCAATCTGGGATTGAATTAGGTGGCAGGCTGAAGTACCAATCTGCTGCCCATCCGTCCAAAGAAAGAACGAACTGCCGTAGAAGTAACGCCTGACTTTTTACTGTGTTTCCACATTGTGCAAGGAAACGAACCAAATGGCGCCTGGACAACTCCGTCCCATTATATAAAGGAAAACGAGGTATCAGATATCCTCGTGGAATCGAACCCATTCAACCCAATTAGGGAAAGGGTGTCCAGAATTTGATTTCTTTCGATAATCAAATTTTGATGGGCTTCAAAACCCTCATCTTTCAAGGAAAGCATTTTTGCTTGATGTTCGCTTCCTTCTAGCTTCAATTTTTGCTTTCTCATCATCACCTGGATTGCGAATGATATGTATTTCTCGCTCTTCAAAATTTACATCCACAGTGATGACATTACAGGGAAAGTCAAAGTGGTCACTTGATATACTTTCTCCATCGTATGTCCTAGCTGGGGATGCGTATGGTGAACCATTAGGAGAAAAGTCAAGTTCCCAGTCTTTATTAGAATTCTCAACTTGAGATGACTTTGTTTGTTTGCTTGAATGCTTCCATACTTCATCATCCGACATACACCTGCCATTCACCTCATCATCCTCGAAGTGTAGTCGTTTTTTCGCCTTTTTCACAAGCTCAGAGTCGGACCTACACCCAGTGTCTCCTTGTTCTGTTCTCTTTACATATTCTGGAGTGCTTTGATAGTACACTGGTGGTACTGGCGAATATTCTGGAGAAAGAGCTTCTAGTATGTACTCTGGAGAAGCTGGTGTATATTCAGGAGAGGCTGGTGTGTATTCTGGAGAAGCTGGTGTATACTCTGGTGAGTCAAGTATGCAGATAGGAGATGTAATGCAATCTCCTTCCCTAACTTTTGAACCAACTTCACCTTCATCTTCCTCGTCATCACTTAAAACAATGATGGTTAGGCAAGGGGCCAACGTAAACTTTTCTTCCTTTCTTTTATCAAAGTATGTCTGCAACTCCACAGATTGAAATTTTGAAGGTAGAAATTCCTCCAATGTGACTGGGACAAGAGGACCTTGCTCTAACTGCTCATCAGGGACCAATTTCTCCCATTTTTCCTTCTTTGGGTTTTTCTTTCCTTTTCTCTTACTTACTTTGGCTTTTTTCTGTTTCCTAGAAACTTTTGGTTTTTGCTTTTTGGAAACTTTTGGCCTTTGTGTTGTTGAATCAACCACACTTCTAGCTTTCCTTTGTGGCATTTTGTTTCTTCTTCATGCTTTTTGGTGATAAACAACCCATTCACCTTCATTATCATTGTCGATAGTGATTGGGTTAGCAGATGTTTTATCTTGAGGAGGAGCTCGATAATCTTAGAGTCCAAAAGTTCACGAATTTTATCTTCGAACAAAGCACTCTTTTATCGGATGGCTAATCAAACAATGGTAGGGACAATACTTTGGATCGTTGGTCTTTCCTACCTCATGTGGTCTTTTCACCTCCGGGAGAGCAATCAACTTTTGCTCCAACAGATCTTCAAATAGGTCTTCAACCAAATCATCCATGAAAGAATATTTCTTCTCCAACCTCTCTTTCATAGTCACCTTTTTAAATTCCTTGGGCTTTTTAGCCCCTACTACAACAGGACCCTTCTTTCTGGTTTCGATTGTAGCTGCAGTCGAGGACTCAACCCTTTCAACGGCCCTAGGCCTCCTCCGTTTAGCTAGATGGAGCTCCATATCATGAGCTTTAGTGCATAGATCATTAAATCCTTCAAAAGTTTGGGCCATGAGAGCCGTAGAGAGCTCATGTCGGAAGTTGTTAAGGCACATCCGAATTAACTCCAATTGCGTAAACTTTTGAGGACAAGCAAATGTCAAAGCTCGCCATCTTGCAATGAAATCTGTAACAGACTCATTGTCACGTTGCTTGGTCTCAATCAGTTCTGGTACTCCAACTCGCCTTTGTGTGTTGCAGAACTGTTTAAGGAATTCCTTCACCATGGAATCCCAATTTAGGATTGATCCCTCAGGAAGGTTAGCATACCAAGTGAATGCAGAACTTTCAAGTGACTGAACAAACAGCTGCAGACACAGGGCCTCATTATGGGCTATTGGCCCGCATCTTGAAAGGAAATGAGCCACATGTTGTCTTGGATCTCCTGTTCCATCAAACATTTTGAAATCTGGTTGGGAAAAACCGAAGGAATGGAATAAAGACATCTACCCATCTTTGGGTAAGGTTTTGTAATTATTCGAAAGTTCTCATCATCTTTTTCTTTGACTTTCTTTACTTGTCTCCTCACCATATCATCAATCATGGCCATGAGCATTGGATTCATACCACCACCGGGTTAGATCGAGATAACAAGGACCCGATGCCCCCAGGGCTAGTGTGCTTTGTATGCCTCTGGATGTCCCCACAACAGTTGTGTCATTTGTTTGGGTGCACTTCTGGTCTGTCATTTGGGCTGCAATTGTTGCATTTGCTCCAACATAGCACCATTTCCGTTCTCTTCTCAAGTTGTTCTTGCAGGCCACCACTTTTTCCTTGAGACCTTGGTCTGTTGGACTGCAATTTTCACCTTCTTTCTCAACCTCAGTCATCATAACTGTGACTTTGTTGATATCTTTCAATTCATTGTTTCCAATATTCGTTGAAACAAACGAGATAGAATCATCTTGTTCGTATAAAGGATTATCAATCCCCACAACATTACTCATATTTGAAGCACCTGACTGCGATGCTTTGTTTTGAACCTGTCGGGTTATGGACCTTGTTACAGGCCCTTTTCTTATTCCATCCATAGATAGTTCAACCAAAGTAGAAATATTTCCCAAGGGTTGCTTACCCTCCTCCACCTTGGATTTTCCAACAAAGACAGGACTTTCAACTTGTTTTTGGCGTTCATCTGTCGAGAGAGCCCTTTCAATAGCTCCTATAACATTTGTTGCCACTGTTCTTAGTTCCATTTTCTTTAAGGCCTTATTTCTTCTTTGCCTTTGTCTTTTTGAAACTGGACCGGATGACATATCAAATCGAGCCCCTAGGGGCATAGAAGGAACCGTTTGCATTTTTGCAAATTCCTCATGAATTTTCAAAACAGTCTCTACATTTTTAGAGCGGACCAATTGATGTTGCTTCAAATCCCGTTGGGCCAACAGGTGTTCCTTATTCGAACCTTGTCGGGCCAACGGATGTTGGGCCAACGGATGTTCCTTATTCTGTTGGGCCAACGGGTATTCCTTATTTGAACCCTGTCGAGCCAACGGGTGTTCCTGAGAGTTGGCTGAGATTTGGTTTGACCGATTTTGTGCTCTGAACAGAACTATCGGTTCGTAGGCCGCAACTGTTTTTTCAACAACAGGGGCCTTTTTTCCATCAACAGGAGTCTGGGTCATTACCCTCCTCCCAATGGCCCTAATGATGGCCATGTTTTTCGTGAGCTTTCTTCTGGGCAAACTCCACCATTTTAATGGAGTGTTCTACCCTTTTGAGTAGTTGGGCCACAACATTTTTTGTTGCCCCCGTTGAAGCTGCAACAAAAGTCGTAGTTGCAAACTGATTAGCCTCCTTTGCCTGAATTAGAAAGCTCTTTGTTCTGGCTGTGGCCCTCACGGTTGCGTACTGCTTTGACGCTTTCACATAATCTTCAGTAATCTTTCTCAAACTTTCAGCTTTCTGGAGAAGTGTGACTTTTTTCGTCACACCAGTTACCTTCGGGACAGCCAAGAGCCTTCGCTCTGGAGCCCCTTGGGCGATAGGGGAAAGAAGTGCATCTTTCCAGGATTTCGTTGGCTCTACCTTTGGGACAGCCAAGAGCATTCGCTCCGGAGCCCCTTGGGTGATGGGTGAAATCTCCATCCTTTGTGATTTCAGAACCACTGGAGTGTAGGTTTGTCTCCTGACAGTTGCTTCAGCATTCCTATAACAAAAGAATACGTCAGTAAGTTTCAACTATATATATATTTTGTTCTTCAAAAGATGGGAGGAGAAATAAGTCCCACTGGGCGTGCCAGAATTTGTAGACACAAATTTTAAAACATGAAATGTTTCAACACATTTCAAAATTTATGTTACAAATGTCCACTGTTTAGTTTTTGGACTAAACAGTGTTGATTATTTGAAAAGCAGGTTCTTATTTCCGATCTGTATTTCAGATCGTTGATTATACATTTTATACAAATGAAACCTCCGATTAATGAAGAACAAAATAAACAACAAAAGACAAATTAAGAAAAAAATTAATATTTTATTGAAATTGTTATGGGTTTTGAACCCTCGAATACAAAATACAATTCTGGGTTTGGAACCCTTTACCTATTCATCGCCATTAGCGTAGGCTCTTGATTCTCTAGCTTTTCTTCTTCTTTCTTGTAACGATTTCTTTTAACTCTCAATTTCTTTCCTCTCTCGATCTTTTCACTTTTTGATTTCTTAGATCCCCGTCTTGTGTGATGATCCTCATATTTATGGAGGGCCATCAAGTGATAGGAATGCTTCATCTTCAATTTGAATTTCAAATTGAATGATGGCGCCATTTGCATTTTGAAATAATAACGCTATCTAATCAATCGTATATTTGATTAGCCATTTGAATTTTGAATAATAGCGCTATCTGGTTAATCGTATATTTGATTAACCGGATTGATCTTTGGGATTTCATCCTGTGTGGTGTCCTTGCTGTAGGCTCTACAGGTGTCATCTTTCGTAGGCTCCACGTGTCATTTTGGAGTAGGCTCCACGTGTCATTGTTGAGATACAACGTCGTTTTGTTTATGTACTTCAACGGATCATATTGATCTTTTTTTAGGAAGTGATTACCTGCAACCTTCCTATCATATGCTCCATACGTGTCATAAATTTAGTTAAAATTTATGTGCCAACAGTAAGTCATGCTGGACAGCAAGGGAGGGGAAATTACGCTTAGAGATTATTATTTTTTGGAATTTTTTAGTTCTTTTGTAACTGTGGGAAGGTAAAAGAAAAGTTACTTGAGATTTATTGATTAAGATTCATACAGGAACTTTTTTGCAAGTTATTCTGCTATCTTGTAGTACTCTTTCTATGAATTCTTAGGACTCCAAAACCCACACATATTGGTACTTCTAACTAGTCCTACTATGGGATGAAGTGTCTTGTGGCTCAAGTATTGATGTTGACTTGGTATCAATGGGCTCTAACATGTGTTTATTCCAGTAATCAAACTTGGTACTGAAATGTTTGACGTGATATACAAGAAACAAATGCTCAGAAGATCCATAATATATCACAAAAAAATTCGAAAAACAAAAACTAACAGCATAAAACAAGTGAAACAATTTGGGCATATGATATGGTCCTACCTCGGCAGTCATGGTACATAAAAGCTTTAGTAAAATGCATTCTTAGCGATTTACATAAACTTGAGATGACCCTTTTCCTTCGGTAGTTATCACTAAGTTTAGTTGTTAGAAAAATCTCATTCTTTGTTATTTATGTTTAATTTCTTTCCGGCAGATTGCAGATTTTGGACTGGTTAAACTACTAGAGCATGCACCAGATGCTGATACTGCAGCGTCTAGAATTGTCGGAACATTTGGTTATCTTGCTCCTGAGTGCGTTATCTTCTTCATTTCTTTAATCAAGATGATGCTTTGTTGATATCCAATTGTAGGAAATTATTAATTTTGTTGATCTAATGTAATTATTTATATGACTATTATATTCAATGCTAGATTTTTATGATGATGTCACTCTTGAAACCAGATATGTTCGAGACGGGCGTATTACCACTAAGAGTGATGTTTATTCTTTTGGAGTTGTTCTTATGGAACTACTGACTGGCCAACCAGCACTTAGCAGAGATGCAAGTCCCGGAAACATTCAATACGTAGAACACCGTTCTCTGGTGGAATACGTAAGTGTTAAATAGATTTTATTTTATTCTGGAAGAACAAATGCATTATAAAATTCTTGGTTTCTGCATGTATGAATTATAACTAGAAACTAACAAATAAAAATTGAGATAATGGTAGCAAGTATTGTGAAAGTAATTTGATAAATAAAACTCAATTACTGGTGAGAATAGAGAATGGTAAGACCTCAAACTGATGCCGGTAAAATGTCATAATCACTTTTCAATCCATCTCAGGAGATGAAACTGTTGTCATCATTTTCTAATGAGACTTAATTAGGGCCTGTGGTGGAAAGCTATTTGACAGAAAGTGAGAGTGACGAGACTTCACTATATATCTTTCCCTTCATATTTTTAATCTACATATATGTTTTTTTTCACCCCTAGAAAATTAGCTGTCAATATATATTTCATCTGACATGTAGCCTAAAACCTTCCCATCCCCTTTCTCGGCATTTTTGTTATTTCAGTTTTGTGACAAACTTAGGTTGTGTTTGGATCATAGATTTAGGTGGAAATTTAGAAAGGGAAAGGAAAAGGTTAGGGAAATGTGAATTAAATATAAGCTCAATTTTTTCTCCATTTCCCTTGCCTTTTCCTTTCTGTTTCCAAAACCATGATTCAAACACAGCCTTAACATACTTCACCGTACTGCCTTTTTTCTCGCAAGAAATTCAATTTTCTTGGAACTCTTTTCTTTTTCCTTGTCCAAGAAGTCCCAACCTGCTTGTTCTGTGAAATCTTATTATTTTGTAGGGAGTCATCCCTTGGTTGGTGTGCATTTTCTATTTTGTGAACCAATGTGGTGCTTATGCTCTCTGTTTTTCCCCAAAATTTATTGGTAGAATTTCACTTTGTTGTTCTCTATGTGTGCATGTGCTAGTGTTCATTGTTCAATATTTTTTGTGGAACTAATGCTAGATATATTGTGTTTCAGATGCTATCAGTTTTGGAGAACAATGATCCCTTTACTGAGCTGAGTCAATGCATTGATCCAACTCTCACCCACTACCACAAAGACTCGCTTCTGCAGGTGAGCTCTGTTCGTGTTTTGACTTTGTATCTCAGTCGAACTTTACCTTTACAAAAGATAATATTTTCAAGGACCACTGGTATGGAATATGCATGGTTGAAAACTTGAGTTGGAAGTATTACCGATTTCCTAAAGGTAACTGTGGCCTGCTGGCATTGCTGACCTGCCAAAATCCAATAATGATTTTGAGCCAATAAGTTACAGACCAAAGCATCACTTCTTGGCTTCATATTACATTCTTGCCCAGTGCTATTAGTGGTCCTGGCACTGGCTGCCTGATTTTGGCTTGGATCTGTGTCTAAGGCTGTTAACAACAAGATCCTGCTTTTTAGTATTTAAGGACACTTTTAACTTCTTCATGTTCTTTGTTAATCCTAATGTATTCTAATTTTTTCTTGTTTGTTATCGTTTGATTTTTTTTTTTTTTTTTTTTTTTAAAAAGATGGTGCTCTTGTCGAAGGACTGTGTAGATGATGATTGGAATCGACGTCCAGACATGTGCGAAGTAGTGCTCCGCCTCTCTCACACCTTTTTGTGCTCAAAACAGTGGGAGAAACCAGACTGCAATTCCTCAAAATGCTGACATTTTTATTTTCTTTCTGTTTTTTCGTCCAAAACCGCTACATTTTAATAATTTGATGCGGTTCCCTTAGCCATTTTTTCATCTCTATTGTAATGTTTCGTGATGAAAGGTACTGATTTTGTCGAATGGAAAGTAATTGTTCATGCTTCTAAACTCTTTTTTTTTTTTTTGGCCGGAGGGGGGGGGGGGGGGAAGGTTTGGTAGATTTTCTTGGAATGATATTTTTTCATAGGTCAATTGAGGCTGTTCAACCAATAGGTCACTTAGTTTGTTGTTTAAAACTTACTTAAAAAATCTCAAAAAATTTGTTATTGCTGAATGTTTTAAGTTTTCAGAAACCTAATAGGATAATATTTTGTTTTGATATTTATTCTAAGGTCTAAAAAAAATTTTACGCTATTATCTACTTTTTCATATAGCTCAATTTTTAATTTCATATTCAGGGTTTTGCCCTTACCCACTACCAAACAAACCCCTACTTAAAAAAAGTAATAATAATTGTGTGACATCTCAACCAAATAAGCAAAAACACAAGTATAAGCTTATAATATGCGATATCTCATGCTTAAATAGTAGTTCATTTCACCCTCTAGTCTCTCCACCCTATATTTTAAGCTTAACAAGGAAGCTGTCATCCATACTTCCCATATGAAATTTTTTAAAATTAATAAACTCGAAGTGTTGTTATTTTCCATTAATATAATTTAGTCATTGTTAAAAGTGTTGCAAAAACCTTCATTATTCAAATTGTTAACTAACGACTTGGATTGTCTATAAAAGATTATTGTGTCACCGGTTTATGTGTAAAAATTCATTAATGCACATATTTTACAATATTAAGAAATGTTACCTTTTAAGTATTTTCATGCTCCATTCTCTTCTCTAGTTATGCTAGAATATAGAAAATTTTAACAGAATAAGACATGAATGTGAGATAAAAAAAAAAAAGTGAATCTAAGCGGTGAATTTCAAAATATGTGAGAATTCACCTTTTGTCTCATATTTATGTTTTATTTTGTAAAAAAAATTTATGCACTTAGTTTTACTACCGTTTACATTGTCCTTAGTGAATGCAATTAAAATTTTTATCTTCCTAGTAAAGTTTAACATTTTCATAATTCTTGAAAGTGTAGTCAATTCAAGAAGTCTAATTAAAGTATGAAAGACCATGATATGATTTTTCTTGAGGATATTAAAAAGTGATTCTCCTCTCTGGGCAAATGAACTGGCTGTACTTCAAAAATTGAAGCACGGAATTATTAATTTCAAAATATTATGTAATAAGTTTTAAAATAATGATATAAGAAAAAAAATTTATGCAATAATATTGTATCTACACAAAATTCTTTTTCACAAATCTCCCACAATGCTGCCTTGCCGAAAACGCCAACTGTTGCATTTAGCAAGTGACAAAAAAGTTGTCTTGTGAAATTACTTAAATACCTTTCATGTTAACAAATTACCTAAAATTTCAAAGTTTGGCAAGGATATATTGATCATTCTATTTCGATTTGATGTCATAAATAAATATTAAACCAAAAATTAAAAAAAGTCAACTTTTTATCAACTTTTCAAATCAGTTCCAAAAAAGTCAAAAAAAACTTAATAAAAAATCAAAAGTCAAAAATTAACTTTTTACCAACTTCTCAAAACATCCCCATGACATGGTTGATTGGAAGGTTTTGAAAGAAGAAAAGAATGTAAGACAGTAAATTATTAATATATCTTTTTTTTTGGGGGGGGGGGGGGAATTTGTGTGATTGAAGCATTTTTTAAAAAAAATTATTACAAAACGTGAACTCATTATCTCTTTTTTTTTAAATGATTTTTTTTTTTTTGTAAAAAATTTAAAAATTATTTAAAAAGTTTATTTCCAAACTAACCGTTAGTATGAATTATAATTTTTTATTTATTAAAAATATAACGAAAATAATATCAAATAACGTAAATTTGAAGAAGGATGGAGAGGTTTTTGGGTTGACATGTGGGGGAAAGCACGTAAAAGACGCATAGGAAAGTCTCACATAACACGCGTACGTCACATTGTTTGGATCGTCAACAACAATTGTATACTCATGTGATTGATGCTACCAATGTTATCGTATGCATTCTCTCTCTCTCTCTCTCTCTCTCTCTCTCTCTCCATTTTAGATGCTC
Source organism: Camellia lanceoleosa (assembly GCA_025200525.1). Lineage (NCBI taxonomy): Eukaryota > Viridiplantae > Streptophyta > Magnoliopsida > Ericales > Theaceae > Camellia > Camellia lanceoleosa. The sequence continues at coordinate 137,611,690 of CM045771.1, read as the reverse complement.
TGCGTTTTACTTCTTGTACCTCCGGATATTCTGGACGGACATTAAACTCATTTTAATTCACTTAAGTTTTTTTTTTTTTTTTTAATTAGAAAAAAATATATTAAATTTTATAATTTTAATATAAATATTTATTGACTCATTTAAAAATTTAATTCGGATAATAGTATTTTTTTCATTATTGATTATATAAATAAAAAATAATATTATCATTTGTTTTAAATTGAAATAGATGTTATACTTTATTTGTTCTATACTATAATTTTTTTTGTGAATTAAAAGAGAAATATGTAACCCTCAATTAATGGACAATTTTGATTATGATATATGAATAAAATTGTAAGTAATTTTCGTTCAAAATAATTTGATTAATTTAGTAAATAAAATTGAAAGTATAATACATTAAATTGTAATTTTACCATGTTATTATTAGGAGAATGTTAAAAAACAGTCTCTAAGACCATCACAAATTTAAATTTATTGAAAAAGATATTTCTAGTGTTTCACTAAATTAGTATCAAATTAAGAGAGTCGTATTTTTCATCAAATTAAGAGAATGTTTAATCTTTCATCAAATCTTTTAGGTGACTGTTAGTGAACGACTGGTCAACTGGATGGACAACCTGATTGGAAAATATTTGATGAAAATTTACTCTAAACTGGATGATCAATCAAATTTGATGAAACAATTAGAGCACTTTATATTAGATTAAATTTTTACTCAAATTTAATGAAAATTTTAAATTAGCAATGACAATACTCTCAAAAAATTTGTTAATGCTAGAAAATATAGATATTTAAAATTATTAAATAATGTATTAAAATTATAGATATTTTTATATTATAGTCGTGAAGGCAGTCATTAGCAAAATTATATTTAGTAAAAGCCAATACATTTATTTAAGTGAATGGCCCATTATTTTAAATCATTAGGTTTGGTAAATTAGGTTAGATGAGATGGTTAGTAAAGAAATTGTAAATGTAAGAATTGTTACTGAGAGAATTAAGTAAAAATGTATTTGTTATGATGATAATATGAGAAAAAATTAACGATGAATTGTTAAATTATTTTTATATAAAATAAAATAAAAATTATTTCTATTAAAAAAACTAAAACAAATATGTGCACTTAGTAAAAAAATAAAAATAAAAAATAAAACTTTCATATAAAATATAAATTCAATTCGCTCATTATTATTTTAATCTTACTCAAAATCTAACCAAACTAATTATCCTACTTGGAGGAGAGTAATAATCTCCTAAGGCTATGTGGCTATGTTTGATTTATAAGATTAATAGTGAAGTATTAATAATCTTATTAAATTAGTGTGGTATTCATTATCCAATTGGATTAATATTCATTGTATTAATAATCTCATCCCTACCTCATTACTAATAATCCTATAAATTTGTTGGATTAATTATCCATTGGATTAATAATCCTAAGCTAAAATGTTAAAACAATATATAGAATAATTACACCTACGGATTAATAATCCCAATCTTATACTCTAATCCATCCAATCAAACATGCCGTAAGAGAGTAATAATCCCCTAAACCCGTCCAACTATTACTCCCACCAAACAAATTATGGGCAGGACCCATACCACTCCAATCCCCCTCCTCGGTCACCGATAAACAAACATGGCTTGGAGTTTTTTTTTTTTTGGGATCAATAAAAAGTTGCATGGGGTAAGGTGTTTTTGAGAAGTGCGTTTTTTTATAATTTATGTTTATTTTTGGTGAGTTTTTTTAAAAATTTTCAACTCAGACGAATTAAAAAATTATAATTTTTTTTAAAAAACTTTAGAAAAGATAAAAATAAGTAATTTTTTTTTATTTTCTTCTTTAGCATTTTTTTAAAATATATATACTTTTTAGATTCATTTCTATAAAAACAGACTGAAAAAATAAAAAATAAAAAATAAAAAATTGACATAATTTAAAATACTAAAAACTAAATTTTTTTTTAAAAAGAGATGACTTTTTTTTCCCTAAAATGGGCCAGAGTGTATCAACAATTATCATTTTTTAATCTCTTCTGTTTTGGTTAAAGAAATATTTTTTTTTTTTTTTTTTTTTTAAAATATAATTTTACTTTAATTAGATCTGAAACGCCAATGGGTCCCACATAAATACTTTACCATTCCTCCCTAATTTCTCCCCTTCTCTGTCTCTCTCTCTCTGTTCACTCAGGACTCGTCTTCTCTCGCTGCTTATCCTGCACCCCCTCCCTGCTTATCCCACGCACCGTCCCCTTCCATTAGCGAAAGAACTCAGTCCTCTGTGTTCACACCCAGGACAATGGGCAAAGGGGGAGCACTATCAGACGGTGTGATCAAGAAGATCCTCGTCTCCTACACCTACGTAGCAATCTGGATCTTCCTCAGCTTCACGGTGATCGTCTACAACAAGTATATCCTCGACCGCAAGCTCTACAACTGGCCGTACCCGATCTCTCTCACCATGATCCACATGGGCTTCTGCTCAACCCTAGCCTTCATCATCATCCGCATCTTCAAGCTCGTCGAACCAGTCTCCATGTCCAGAGACCTCTATCTCTCCTCCGTTGTCCCCATCGGAGCTCTCTACTCTCTCTCCCTCTGGCTCTCCAACTCCGCCTACATCTACCTCTCCGTCTCCTTCATCCAGATGCTCAAAGCCCTAATGCCCGTCGCCGTCTACTCCATCGGCATTCTCTTCAAAAAGGACTCCTTCAAGTCCGAAACCATGGTCAACATGATCTCGATCTCAATCGGCGTCGCGATCGCCGCCTATGGCGAAGCGAAGTTTGATTCGTGGGGCGTTTTTCTTCAACTCGGTGCCGTAGCGTTCGAGGCTACTCGATTGGTTCTGATACAGATCTTGCTCACCTCCAAAGGAATCACGTTGAATCCGATCACCTCTCTCTACTATGTAGCACCTTGTTGCTTTGTTTTCCTCTCTGTTCCGTGGTTCTTCGTTGAATTTCCCGTGTTGAAAGATACTTGGAGTTTTCATTTCGATTTCGCCATCTTCGGGACCAATTCGTTCTGCGCTTTCGCGCTGAATCTCGCGGTGTTCTTGCTCGTTGGGAAGACGTCTGCATTGACGATGAATGTGGCTGGGGTTGTGAAGGATTGGCTGTTGATTGCGTTTTCGTGGTCGGTGATTAAGGATACAGTGACTCCGGTGAATTTGATTGGCTATGGATTGGCGTTTTTAGGGGTTGCGTATTACAATCACTCGAAATTGCAGGCTTTGAAGGCGAAGGAAGCGCAGAAGAAAGCTCAGCAGGCTGATGAGGAGGCCGGGAGGTTGTTGGAGGAGGAGAGGGAAGGAGGGGATGGATTGGGGAAGAAGAGCGATGCGGAGGCGTAATTCGGTATTAACTAATTTAGGAGGGACTTATGAAAAAAATATATAGGAGGAAGAGGGTATGAAAATAAATACAAAGGAAAAGGACGAAGAGAGAGGAGAGGAGAGGAAAGGAAAGACAGTGTTTGGTATGTGGGTTGGCATTATCCAGTATCTATGCTATGCTTAAGTTATCTCTGTTTTCTTGCTGATATTATTATTAGGGGCTTCGATTCGAGGTTCGTAGCTGTTATAAGGCCTATTTATGTAATTTTAGTAGAGTTAGGATTTCGGATACCAGACAGATACCAATTTTCGATTGTGTTTTCTTTCTTATTTTTGAGTACTCTGAATGAATGTTAATTTATTCATATATGTCTGCATATCAGAATCTGGATTGTTTTTATGATAGATTGATCACATTTGGGATATGGATTTCACTATGGGCACATAATATAATGATGGCTCTTTCTTTTTTGGGTTAAATTTTTTAGAATTGTAGCTTGTAACTAATTGAAAATGTTTACGGGCTTGAGATTGTGATAGAATTGAATAGAATAGGGAAAAAAACACAAAAAATTGCCAATTAGGGATTTTTCAATGATTAAAAAAAATGCATCATAATTTTAATTATAAATCTTTAGAAAAAGGAGATTCATAAGTATAAATTTATATTATTTTTGTGTTTATGGATGTAATTTATGCTTGTTTTTTTTTTTTTTTTGATAAATATAAGGTTGATATAGAATAAAGTAGTTAGTACAAGATAGTTCTGGGATATAGAATCTCCATAGCATCATACATAACCATATGAGAAATAAAAGAAGATGGAGGGTAGGAAAAAATATGAAAATTTCCATCCATCATGAGTAGCCCATAGTTGGCTAGCGCATCTGCACTTTGATTTGCTTCCCTGAAAATGTGTTTAACAGTTGGTGATCTGAGGTTGTCCAAGAAGAACCTGCAGTCATGAACAATATTGCTAAGGTGGTGTTGATCATTGCAATTATTTAATACCATGTGAACAAGAGTGAGAGCATCAGATTCAACTTCAATTGGTGTAAGACCCATTTCAAGAGCCAAATTGAGACCATCCCTAAGGGCCCAAAATTCAGCAGTTAGACTGTTGGTTTTGCCCAGAAATCTGCAGAAGCTAGAAACCCAGTTACCATGGCTGTCACGGATGATACCACCTGCGGCTGCATGATGTTCGTTTGCCGCACCATCGGTGTTAAGTTTGAAGTAAGGAAGATGGGGTGGTTTCCAACTGCAAGCAATGGTTTTAGTGACACGGGGTTTGGTGGTGTAGGAAAGATGATACCACTCGGTGGCTAGAGCAATGGTCCAGGTAGAGTTGAGTGGGTTTGGGGGAGTGGGCTCAAAGCAGGCAGAGTTTCGATTTTTCCAAATGGTCTAACAAGCAAGGGGAAAGATAATGGCCCAAGGAATTGAAGATGAATGAGTCTTTGTGGAGAGGCAGTTGGTTTTGAGCCATTCTGTTGAGCTAAGGTTGAAAGAAGGTGAGACCTTATTAGGGATAATGAGTGAGTCCCAAAAACTTATCGCAGAAGTACAGTCTCTCAAGGCATGGAGGGTTGTTTCTGGAGCTGATCCACAAAGTTGGCAGGAACTAACTGAGGTGATGTTTCTAGAATATAGGAGGTCTTTGGTGGGAAGACATTGTTAGAGGGCTAGCCAAATGAAATGGGCCACTCTCGGTCTGGTAGGGAGTTTCCAAACCCAATTCCAACTGGATAAAGGAGGGATGGGGGAGAAGTTTTGGGAAAGTAAGTACGCAGAACTGCTGGTGAAACGGCCATCGGGGGAGTGAGTCCAAGAGGTCGTGTCGGGTATAAGTCCAAACCAACACGGCGTGATAGTTTGAATTTGGGAAAGGATGTCTGGTGGGATTAGTATGGACAGTTTATTAAAATTCCAATGAGTTGAAATCCAGCAATCGCGGACTGTGAGAGTAGTTTCCTCGCAAGTAAGGGGGTGTAGACGTCCCCGAACGCATCCCGGGGAAAAGGGAGCGCGAATCCCCCCCCCCCCGGTTCTGGTTCGATATTGGGTCACTACAGTTCGAAGGACTCAAATGTCACGGTTCTCAATCTTGAACCGAAGAGTCCAAATCCGGCAAATCGTTTTGAAAACAGATTTTTTGAAAGAAGTGCTAAACATGGACTGTTTCGCCAGATACAGAGTCGCCACCTAAATATTTTAAAATGGAAAATTTAGGAAACCCTAACTCGGTGCCAAAAGGCCACGTGTCCGTCATCACCAAAGTTGCCTCGGCTCGGGAACTTGGGTACGATTGGGGAAGGTCACGTGAGCACTTCGCCGATGGCCAAAGACCGGCCTCTACTAACCATGATATCTTTTTTTGAAAACATTGCGAGTTCTTATTCCGGTTATTAGCCTAGGTTACTATGTGATACGCACAGCATACAAGTATAGACTGAATCGCCTGAATTGGAACTAAACATTTCATGTTTGTTTGTTTGAAAATGGTATGATGGTGCTATCCGCAGGTAGGCTAAGACGTAGATTTGCCACCCTTGGGTGGGCTTAGAAAACATGATTTTGCCACTATCTAGTGGGCTTAAAACAAACATTTGATGAATTGTCCCAATCCAAATAACTCAACCTCCACCTACAAGCATTCAAGGCATTTATATCACATAAGCACATAGCCTCATAGTAAGCATGCTATTCATGGCAACACTCATACGCATGCAAGGATGCTAAAGCATAAAACTCACCTAGTACTCCAAGCCAAAACAAAAGCCGATTAGAAATCCATGCATGGATCCTAAGTATACAGAATTGCCTAATGCGACACATGCAAAGATGCAAACTATAGCAGGCTCGGCTATTCTAAACATGGCATGTGAAATGCTACAATTAACACGTATTCAATTTGGAATTGAAATACAAATGCAGTTTGTATGATGCGCCGAGCCCGGTGCGTGCAAAACAGATGAATGATGCAAACATGCTGTCATACTGTATGCTAATTGAAATATGCCCTATATCTAACCATCGTAAGCGGGTAAATAAAAGGGAAGAAAGAAGTGGGGGTTGGAAGACATACATTACACTCACCCACACTTATTACAATTATGCCCTCGCGCAGAGGGTCCGAATAAATAATAATACAGTCCGAAATAAAAGAATAATACAGTCCGAAATAAATATACAAATTCCTAATTAATTGACAAATTAAAGAAGAAAAAATGTAAACTGGCATGTAAGCCAGGGGGCTGCCTTGACTCCGCTCCGGATAATAAAATGATGCATGTTGAGCTGCTTTGCGCGGAAATCCACTAGGATGCCCCAATTAGCCTCTGTTTGCAATGTTTCTCGAAATGCGTGCCAGACTCTGAAAAGTTACTGATTCTTCATTTTGCTGCAACAGAGAGCAGGAGAGGGGCATAGCAATGTATTTCACGAATATATACATGCCTCGATCCTCGTGCCACCAATCACGCATATCGACGCATGATGGCCGAGGAGTCGGATTGCACAACTCAATGTAGGATGAATGCGGATGAATGCAGATGAATGCTACAACAAAACCTAACTCCATCATGGGTAATCCGGAGTGTCGGTGACTTGGGAATTAAGACCCGTTCCGTCACTCGGAGTATGGAACGTGCCTCGTTTCCCGTGCCCGGGCTAACTCCTATCCCGAACACGATGCAATATGCCTGATATGCATGAATGCAACTAAAATACAATCCTAGCATGCACAATGCTATGAAAATGAGATGTCTCGAAATGCGTGCATGCGGGCACGCGAACCGAGGCGATGATCCTAAGGCATGAAATGGCATACGCAATGCAAATGGACTTACACTAACATGAGAGAGCCTCAGCCACACTCACACAAGAGGCCGTCGGATAAAAGTGAGATGCCTCGAAATGCGTGCACACGGGCACGCAAACCGAGACAATGGCATAAAGGCATGAAATGGCCTGAAATATGATATACAATGAGACTAAAATGAGATGTCTCGAAATGCGTGTCCACGGGCACGCAAACCGAGAAAATGGCATACGGAATGCAATAGGACTAAAAATGACATACAGAATGTAAAATGGACTTATACTAACATGAGTGAGCCTCAGCCACACTCACATGAGAGGCCGATGGATGAAAATAAAGTGCCTCGAAATGCGTGCACACTGGCACGCAAACGAGGCAATGGCCCTAAGGCATAGAATGGCACTCTAAATGTAAATTGGACTTATACTAACATGAGAGAGCCTCAGCCACACTCACATAAGAAGCCGGGAGATGAAAATGAAGTGCTTCGAAATGCGTGCACACATGCACGTAAACCGAGGCAATGGCCCTAAGGCATGAAATGACATGGAAAATGATATGCAAACATGCAAATGGAATTTCAGCACTCACAAATGATGCAAAACAGTCCCGAAAGGTGGGGAAATGACACCAAATGCACGGAATGGTCCCGAAATGCGATATTAAGCACCCGAAATGGCCTCTGACCATACTAAACATGCATAATTGGTACATGACATGCAAAACAGTAGCAAGGCAGCCCCAAAATAGCATTTTTTACAGTACAAAACATGGCGAAATAGTGAGCATAGATAGGACAACAATGGCATACAAAAATGGCTCCACAAAGGAGGCTATGAAGCAAGTGATACATGCAATGCCCAAACAGCAAAATACCCTTCTACAACACTGAAGAGGGACTAAAAATATGAACATTTGAAGTTTATGAAATCTCCCAAATCAGTATGAAAACTTGCTAAAAATGTCATGCAAGAATGAAGCCAACAAAGGCTAGAACATGAGGTAGGCCTTACATTTGTCAAACATCCTTGAACCCTTAACAAAACATGACAAGAAAGCCAAAATATGGACATTTTCAGTACTGCTCATGGCCGAAAACAGAAGCTAAATAGGCCTAAAAAGGCATGCAAAATGGGGGTCAAAGAGGGATATAATGACAAGTATAACATGGAGACCCCCAACAAGGTTGATCCCTTCTACAATGTTGTAAAGGGACACAAAATAAGCCTACTCACAGTTCATGACATGCTCCAAAACAGATCGCACAGAGGCTAAATAGATCATGCAAATTTACGGTAAATATGAGAGATTATGAAACAAGTGCATGATAGAGAGGCCAAACAGGGTTGAGCCCTTCTTCAATGTTGAAGAGGGGCTCAAAATATGCCCACTCACAGTTTATATCAGGCTCAGAAATAGATCACACATGAACTAAAAAAAGCATGCAAGATATTGACATACAAAATGATATTGAAGCAAGTGCATCATAGAGGGCTCAAACAGGGTTGAGCCCTTAAACAAACATGTAGAATGGCTCAAAAGAAGGCCCCTTTCAGTTAGGGTCGGAGTCTAAAACAGTGAGCAAGTAGGGTAGAGGAATGGTGCAAAAAAAGGTGCCAAAAGAGGGTGATTGATACTTACCCTTGAAGATCACACTCTTGTTGCTTCTTGGCTCAAGTTTGCTGCTCCTAAGCCTCTGAAAAACCCTTCCTTACAGCTGGAATGGAGTGGTGGTAGTAGAGCTTGAAGATGATGAAGAAATGGAGCCTAAACTTGAAGATTTGAGAGAAAAATGGAGAGATAGAGATAGATATCAATGTATATCCTTGAGAGAAATTTTCCAACCCTTCTACAAGAGCTGGGAGGCCAGCTATATAGGCAAGAAAATCGGAGAAAAGGTGGGCAAAAGGTGCTTTAGTTGCAGGTAGCTGGCCGGCTGGAAATGGTGGCCGGCCGGCTAGGATCAAAAGGTCCAAGCCATAGGACTGGTCGGCCATGTAGCCCTTGAAGTTATCTTTCCAATGCTGCAAACCTTGCATCAAAATTCCTCCTGTAGAAAAAGTTATGCCAGTTTCCGTAAAGCCGCGCAGATTCGGTCCAACCGGACTTTAACCAACCATATCTCCTCCCACCGGATTTGGACTTAGGAGATTCTTGAGTGCAAAATGAAGCCCCGGAAGCAAGATTTCCAATGGTGGTGGCCTCACATTTTAATTACTCTTGTGTAAAGAGTTACGCCCGTTTCGGTGAAGCCGCTGCATTTTTCTCCTTCCTGATTCATCTCGAACCACCTTTGACCAAGGTAAAGTCGGTTCTCGAGACAATCTTGTCCTCCCACCCTCCAGTGACCTTCCTTATGATAAAACAGAGGTACCTGCCAAAAATGAACAAAAACCGATGCAAAACAAATGCTCGGGGGCCAAAACACGCAGTTCGAGGTCCCAAAAACCGGCCGTTAAGCACCGAAAGTGGTGTTTGGCCACGAAGTGGGTATCTAAGAACCCAGTGTCCCTCGAAAGGGAGTAAATGAGATGCATGCCAAAAACCGGAGGAATCGGAGATGGTTGGGTGGTCCCGAACCGAGGCACATGGCCTGACAGCTCCGAAAACCGGGAACCGGGCTCTGAAATGGGCAAAATGGCCTACGGCCACGAAATGTAGCCCACGGCCACTGAGAGATGGTCTACGGGACCTTTCCCTCCCCTCAGGAAAGAAAACAGAGAAAATTGAGTCCGGTTCGCAAACCGAGACAAGGCACAGAAGAGAGTTCGGAAGTCCGGAGGCAGGGCGCACGGTCGCGACTCTGAGACTTCTGAACGAGCACAATATGCAACATCACCGAGCGCTCAATCGGTGACGTCTGAGTCTTAAGGTTGGTCAAAAATGGGGTGTCTACAGGGGGCCTTCCACTAGGTGACGCAGAGGGCCAATGTTGGTCCAATTGTCGAACCAGAAGCTAGTATTAGACCCACTTCTAATGAGGATTTTGGTTCCTTTGTCAAAGAGGGTTTTTCCTTTAAGGATACTTCTCCAAATGGGAGAGGCACGCCTCTTAGGATTGGGATTATTTCGGTATTTAGCTTTAAGCACTCTAATCCACAATGACTGGTTATCATTTGCTAGACGCCAATTTAAATTGGCCATGCACACTTGATTGACCATGAGGGTTTGTCTGATTCCTAGACCACCAAGATGTTTGGGTTTGGAAACATTTTCCCAATTCACAGCGTGGAGTTTCCTTTTTTCCGGCGTCGATCCCCACAGGAAGTCTCTGTTAAGTTTGTCAATGGTTTGGATGGTCTTCTTCGGGAGGAAGTTGGTTTGCATGATATAGGAGGGGATTGCAGCATTAACAGATTTTATGAGGGTAGTTCTGCCTGCTGGAGAAAGAAGTTTGGCTCGCCAACCAGTGAGTTTGTTCTGGATCTTCTCAATGATGAAATTGAAGGAATTGGCATTTGGTCTGTAATGATGGATGGGGCAACCCAAGTATTTGCCAAGGTGCAAGGTATGGGGGATTTGGAGTTGGTTGGCAAGCATGGAGCAGGTTTGGTCATCCACATTGTTTGAGAAAAAGACTTTGGATTTGGAGGAGTTAATATGGAGTCCCGATACCTCGCAGAAATTTTGAAGGGTGTTGGCTATGGTTTGACAAGTTGAGGTGTGTGCTACTCCAAAGAGGATAAGGTCATCGGCGAAGAAAAGGTGTGATAGGGATGGGCCGCCTCAGGACACTTTAATGGGTTTCCACATTTGGAGGTTGCAAGCGTGGGTGATAGAGAGTGAAAGGTATTCCAAGCATAGGATAAAAATGTAGGGTGAAAGGGGATCACCTTGAAAAATACCTCGGGAGGGTTGAAAGGTTTCAGTTGTACCACCATTAAATAGGATTGCAAATGAAGAAGAAGAGATGCAAGAAAGGATGAGATCAATCCAGAGTTGGGGGAAGTTGAAAAAATAGAGGACTTGTCAGATGAAATCCCATTCAAGCCTGTCATAAGCCTTTTCAAAATCAATTTTAACGAGCATGTGACCAACTTTACCTTTTTTTGACTTGAAACTGTGAACGACCTCTTGGACTATGATGACATTGTCGCTGCCCTTTTGGCCAAGGATGAAACTAGTTTGGAAAGGGTTGATTAGATCAGTTAGGAAGGGTCTGATGCGGGCCACTAAAAGCTTGGTTATGAGCTTAAAAATTGTGTTGCAAAGGCTAATGGGACGGAACTGTGAAACTGATTCAGGGTTGGCTATTTTGGGAATAAGGCAAAGGAAGGTGTGATTGAGGGTGAGGTAGATATGGGCTGTGGGAAAGCTTTGATAACCAAGGAAGAGACTGATTTCCCTATGATGTCCCAACATTTTTGGAAAAAGATGGGATGCAGACCATCCGGGCTAGGGGTTTTCCATGGGCCAAAGGACCATAAAACCTTTTTAATTTCTTCGGCTGAAGGAATGGCGGTGAGGGGGGGTGTGAGGAGGAGTCTATGGAGGGGAAGGTAAACACAGGGTTAGACAAAGAAAGGGTGGTGGCACAGCGGGAGGTAGTGAAAAGGTTGGAGAAATATTGGACGAGGATGTTTTTAATCACAGGGGCCTCATACGTCCAAATGCCAGAGGTATCTTTCAGAGCTGAAATGGAGTTGTTTCGAAACAGAAGGGACGGTTGACATTGTTGCTAGGTAGGGGGTGGGTGTTAAGGAGGACAGGGTAGTGGTCTGAGTGAATGCGGGGTAAGTGGAGGATTTTGGTTTCGGGGAAAAGAAGTTGCCAATCATGGTTACTCCAAGCTCTGTCCAGTTTTTCCCAAATGAGTGCTCCAGTATTTCTGAGGTTTGTCCAGGTGAACTTTGGGCCAGAGAAGCCAAGGTCTAACATGCCACAGTGGTCAATGCATTCCTTGAATCTGATGGCTCTAGAGAGGTTGATAGGTCTACCTCCAAATTTGTCTGCACTGGTTAGTAATTCATTGAAATCACCCATTATGAGCCAGGGATTATTATGGGAATCAGCCAAGGAGGTAAGGTTGTCCCATAATAGTCTCCTAGTATTGAATATAGGACTAGCATAAATAGCTGAAAAAAGCCACGGAGAAGGTATAGAAGGGACCTGGATCCAAGGATAGACCTCCTGTTGGGTCTGAGCTATGATTTCGCAGTGGATTTCCATATCATTCCAAAGCAACCAGATTCCTCCAGCAAAACCGTGAGTTTCCACAATGTGATACTTGGAGAAGCCCAAGTTTGGACATAGAGTAGCACCTCTACTGCCGCCAACTCTAGTTTCAGTGAGCACTACTAGTTGAGGGTGATGATCTTCCATGAGGTTATTGAAATGCCTTCGAAAATGTGGGTTTGCAACCCCTCGACAATTCCACAGCAGAACTTTCATGGGAGTGTTAAAGAGTGGAAGATGAGGAAGGTCCACTTCCGTCTGAGTTAGAGGCTCGTTGTTGTCGTCGATCCATTCCGGACCCAGCGTAGTTTGTAGCGTCTCTTTCAAGAATGGTATCACTCTGATGTAGTGATCCAAACCGCAGTACTCTTGCATTGTGCAAGATCGCACGATAACACGTAGTCTGCTCAAGTTTGGTTCCGCTACCAGCTTTTCTGCCATGTAAAGTTGGCCCTTTAGAATGAAGTCTCGGGGGTGATTTACAAGGCAATGAGAGTCCAGAAGGGGGAGAGGTGGAATGGGTAGAAGAGTTTCCGAGATGATGTTGGTATAAACGGGTTAGAGATTTGGGAAGAGGTTCAGTGATGGGGTGATGATCTGGTTTAGTTGGATGGTCTGGAGGGGTTAGTCGGAGAGATGAGTGTAAGGAGTTGAAAGAAAGGTGACAATAACAGTCTGCTGGTTGCGAAGATGAGGTAGGATGGGGAGGGATTGCGAGACGCTCATCCAAATGTTAAGGATGTCCGGGTCGAACCAACCCAAGATGAAGGAGGGATCTCGACGAATCTCCCCGATCAAACGGTCATCCACACGGGAGTAGTGGTTGTTCACCCTCATGTACTAGCCTGGAATGGGTTGTTCCTCTTGGTTCTCCAGTTTAAAAGGGATGAGAGGGTTGGGGGTGGGGCTCTTGAGGCGAGACGATCTGCGGTTTGGGTGATGACGAGTCATGGTCAGTGGGGGAGGAGGGCGGGTAAGAGAGAGGGGAGAGGTTCAGAGGAGTAGTTGTTAACGTTGGAAAGGCTAGAGTTTAAAGGTGGTGGTGAGAGATGATTAAGAGAAAGGTGTTGAAGAGGGTTCTGAGAAAGGGACGAGTGACTGTTAAAAAGCTGGGAGGGAGAAAAATTGTTGTCTGAAAAATGCTGAAAAGGCGTGGTGAAAGAGACGTTAACGACGGGGCAGACTGGAGGTTTAGAGGGGTTAAGTAAAATGGGTGGTTTAGGGGGGGTACGGTGGATAGGTTTTAGAGACAAAGGAGATATTGTTTTGGACGAGGAAAGGGTTAAGGTTGACGGGGGGATGGGTGATGAGACAGGGCTCTGAAAAGTTTTTTTCCCATTTGAAGAAGAGCTGGTCAAGGGTTGGAGAGATGGGCCAAGAATGGATGTAGTAGGGTCAGCTAAAAGCTGAAAGGAATTAGAAATAGAAATGTTTGACTTGGAGCCGTCTGAAGCCGCCTGGATTGCAGAAGGAGAAGCAACCGCAGCAGGAGGGTCAGAGGTGACGTGGATCTGCGGAAGGGGTTTGGGTGCCAAATTTGAATCAGGCGTCTTCTTCCTCCAAACTTTAGGGTTTAGGTGCAGTGACGTACTAGCCATGGCAGCTCTACCGACACCGGATTTAACTGACTTAGAGGTTTTTTTATGTTCAACAAGCATCCAGGACCCAAACTCAGAAAGAGGAGGAGAGGGAGGTGTGTGTTTCTCAGCTATGGAAGAAGCCTTACTGGAAACCTTGCAATCATCCAGACGATGACCAACTATGCCGCAGTTGAAACAGATGGCTAGTAGTCCTTCATAAGCAACTTGTTGGGTGATGTTTCCCACTTTGACTTTAGATATCAGGGGTTTGGAGAGATCTATTTGAATGCATAGTTTAGCAAAACGGCCTCTAGTACCATTCTTAGTGAAAATATCAATTTTTAGTAGTTTACCCAGTCTTGCACCAATCTTACAGAGGATGGAACTATCAAAAAATTCAATGGAGAGACCAATGAGGCGTGCCCAGACCACAGTGGTGGTGTTAGATGCTGTGGTGGCTTGAAACTCAAGTTCCCACCGTCGAACGGCTAGATAATGGGGGCCGATGAACCACGGACCAACGTTAAGAATTTTGCTGATGTCGACATCCAGTTGGGGCTTGATGAGATAGAAATGATTACCAAGATCTAGCCCATGCAATGTCCTAGTGGGTTTCCAGAGTGCTTTGATTTTCTCCATGAGCAACTTATAGCCCAGATTTTTACCCATGAGTGTTGAGATCTAAAGAAATATTAAAAAAAATAAGCATAATAATGTACATTTAAATATATGTTCACCGTGTGTTAAGAACCACTAGGTTTCCTTTTTTTTTTTTTTTTCTTTTTGCTTTTTTTCTGAGACTCTGTGGTCATATGAACGCTGGTTTTAAAAATATTTTTTTCTTATTTTACTGCCGAAACTGGAAGCGTGGAATCCACTTGTTGAGTAGGGTTCTCGGGTTCTATGTATGTTCAATACAGATACAGTAGCTTGATAAAAGTGTGCCAACTTGTTAGGTTTTAATGAAGAACAGTAGTTTTTATACTAGCTGAATGTTGGCTTTATCCCATATTAATACTTGATGGCTTGTTGAGATGTATGGCCATCAGATGTGGAAATAGAGAAATTATTTAATAATTTCGGAATACTAGATGGTCATATTTCAAGTCAATCACCAATTATTTAGTCCCATGTTATTCTTCTATTCCCAACATAAATTGTGAGTCTCTATCTCTTTCTACCAATCAAAACTTTATAAAACTTTTATATTTTGAGAATATTAAATAATCAGCCGTGCAAATAGGTCTCTCTCCACCAGTCATTGCTCTTTTAGGCATATTTGAGTTGCTTGAGAGTAAGCTGTCATCCTCTCATCTAACATGCCACACTCCTTATGATGTCCCAAATAGAACTTTTGTTTTTTTTTCAATTATTATTCAGTGATGGATTTTGAATGATGAATTGGACCTACCATTGTTTGAAAAGGAAAGGGGAGGGAAAATTGGGTGGGGTTGCTAACCTTAAATAGCTGACAACTTCTTTTTGGTTGAACCATTTTATGCCTTCCATCCTATGTAAGGATGACAATTTGAAGTCGATTCGACGGGGATTCGATCCCCTGACTCTGAATGGAATGGTTTTTTACTAAAAAAATATTTCAATGGGTCAGGGATGGTGTTCCAAAATAAATCTCTGATCATTTTCGGGCCGGGGATGGTGATACCTTCCCTAGCCCCGGACCCACCCCGGGCTCGGACCTGTTTACCCCGAAATGAAATTACCGTTGTAACCCTTCCTATATATATGTTTCCTTATTCTTTTCACTCGGTTTAGGCTCTCTGTAACAAGCCCGCGAGGGACCTCGCTACAGTTCGGACTCGATTTTGTCACAGTTCCAAATCTTGAACCAAAGAGTCCAAATCCGGCAAATCGTTTTTGAGAAAAATAGATTTTTTGAAAAGAAGTACCAAACATAGACTGCTTTGCCAGATAACAGAATCACCACCTAAATATTTTAAATGGGAAATTTAGGAAACCCTAACTCGGTGCCAAAGGCCACGTGTCCGTCATCACCAAAGTTGGCTCGGGAACTTGGGTACGATTGGGGAAGGTCACATCGTGAGCACCCCTTCGCCGATCAAAGACCGGCCTCTACTAACCATGATATCTGTTTTTGAAAACTTTGTGAGTTCTTATTCCGGTTATTAGCCTAGGTTACTATGTGATGCGCACAGCATACAAGTATAGACTGAATCGCTTGAATTGGAACAAAACATTTCATGTTTGTTTGTTTGAAAATGGTTTGATGGTGCTACTCGCAAGTAGGCTAAGACGCGGATTTGCCACCCTCGGGTGGGCTTAGAAAACATGATTTTGCCACTATCAAGTGGGCTTAAAACAAACATTTGATGAATTGTCCAATCCAAGTAACCCAACCTCCACCCACGGGCATTCAAGGCAGTTATATCACATAAGCATATAGCCTCATGGTAAGCATGCTTTTCATAGCATTCACTCACACGCATGCAAGGATGCTAAAGCATAAAAACTTACAGAGTACTCCAAGCCAAAACAGGAAACTGATTAGAAATCATGCATGAATCCTAAATATGCTGAAATGCCTAATGCAACACATACAAAATGCAACTATAGCAGGCTCGGCTATTCTAAACATGGCATGTGAAATGCAACAACTAACATGTATTCAATTTGGAATTGAAATACAAATGCAGTTTGTATGGTGCGCCGAGCCCGGTGCGTGCAAAATAGATGAATGATGCAAACATGCTGTCATACTGTATGCTAATTGAAATATGCCCTATATCTAACCATCGTAAGCGGGTAAATAAAAGGGAAGAAAGACGTGGGGTTGGAAGACATACATCGCACTCACCCACACTTATTACAACAATGCCCTCGCGTAGAGGGTCCGAATAAATAATAATACAGTCCGAAAATGAAAGAATAATACAGTCCAAATAAAAGAATAATACAGTCCAAAATATTACAATCCGAAATAAATACAAATTCCTAATTAATTATCAAATTAACTAAGAAAGTCAGAATGGCGGGCGTGCAGTTGCCTCGATTCGATTAATGATGCATGTTGGGGTTTGTCTTGGCTGAAATCCTTCGATGCCCCAATTAGCCTCTGTTTGCACTTTTTCTCGAAATGCGTGCCAAGTCCCGGAAAGTTGCTGATTCCTCATTTTGCTGCAACAGAGAGCAGGAGAAAGGCATAGCAATGTATTTCACAAATATATGCATGCCTCGATCCTCGTGCCACCAATCACGCGTATCGATGCATGATGGCCGAGGAGTCGGATTGCACAACTCAATATAGGATGAATGCATACGAATGCTACAATAAAACCTAACTCCATCATGGGTACTCCGGAATGTCGGTGACTTGGGAATTGAGACACACTCCGCCACTCGGAGTACGGAATGTACCTCGTTTCCCATGCTCGGGCTAACACCTATCCCGAACACGATGCAATATGCGTGATATGCATGAAATGCAGCTAGTATGCAATCCTAACATACACAATGCTATGAAAATGAGATGTCTCGGAATACGTGCACACGGGCACGCAAACCGAAAAAATGATCCTAAGGCATAAAATGGCATACGCAATGCAATTGGACTTACACTAACATGAGTGGACCTCAGCCACACTCACATAAGAAGCCGAGAGATGAAAATGGAGTGCCTCAAAATGCGTGCCCGCGGGCACGCAAACCGAGACAATAGCATACGGAATGCAGTGATGCTGAGATGACATGAAATATGATATACAATGAGAATAAAATGAGATGTCTCGAAATGCGTGCCCACGGGCACGCAAACCGAGAAAGTGGCATACGGAATGCAACGCAAATAGGCATGAATGCGATCTAATATATAATTTAGCATGCACAATGCTATGAAGATGAGATACCTCGAGATGCGTGCACACGGGCACGCAAACCGAGGAAATGCATGAATGCAATCTAAGATACAACCTAGTATGCACTATGCTGATAAAAACGAGATGCCTCGAAATACGTGCACACAGGCACGCAAACCGAGGCCATGATGTGAGATGCAAATCGGATAAAACCGAAGTGCCTCGAAATGCGTGCACACGGGCACGTAAACCGAGGCGATGATGTAAGATGCAAATCGAATAAAATCGAAGTGCCTCGAAATACGTGCACACGGGCACGTAAACCGAGGCGATGATGTAAAATGCAAATCGGATAAAACCGAAGTGCCTCGAAATGCGTGCCCACAGGCACGTAAACCGAGGCGATGATGTAAAATGCAAATCGGATAAAACTAAAGTGCCTCGAAATGCGTGCCCATAGGCACGTAAACCGAGGCGATGATGTAAAATGCAAATCGGATAAAACCGAAGTGCCTCGAAATGCGTGCCCACAGGCACGCAAACCGAGGCGATGATGAAATGAGAAGGAAATGCAAATTGGGCTTGTACTAACATGAGTGGACCTCAGCCACACTCACATCAGATGCCGTCGGATGAAACGGAGGTGCCTCAAAGTGCGTGCCCAAACCGAGGCATGGCCCGAAGGCATGAAATGGCACGGGAAATGATATGCAAGCATGCAAACCAAATTAAAGCACCTAAATAAAGGGGAAAATTTAAATGATACGAAATGACAACCAATGCATGAAATCATCCCGAAATGCGATATTAAGCCCCCCGAAATGGCCTATAACTATACTAAACATGTAAGATATGGACATAACATGTAAAACAGTAGCGAGGAAGCCGCTCAACTAACATTTTTTTAGTATAAAGCAAGACCAAACAATGATCACAAGCATGGCAAAAATAGCTTGCAAAAATGGGGGAAAAGAGGAGAATTACAAAGCAAGTGGTATGTACAGTGCTCGAACTGAAAAACACAGTTCTACAACTTTAAAGAGGGGCAAAAAATATGCATATTTACAGTAGATGGCAGCCTCAAAATCAGAATAAAATCATGTTAGAAATGCCATGCAAAATAGGGCCACCAAAGGGGCCACAAAGAGAGGTGGTACTAGCTTTCACCAAACAAGGTTGAGCCCTTCTTCAATGTTGAAGAGGGGCTCAAAAGATGCACTTTTACAGTTTATGTCATGTTCAAAATCAGATTACTCATGAGTCAAAGAAAGCTTGCAAAAAAAATGGCATATGATGAGATATTGAAACAAGTATGAGATAGGGACCTCAAATGATGTTGAGACCTTAAACAAACATGAAGAACACCTCAAAATAGTGACATTTCTAGTTAATCTCGGAGCCCAAAACCACAAGCAAATAGGTCTAAGAAATGAGCCAAAATAGGGCTAGAAAAGAGGGAAAGAGGACTTACCCTTGTAGACAACTTCTTGGCTCCCTTTTGCTTGAAGAATGGATGCCTCCTAGCTGCTGGAATTCTTCCCTTGCTGCTGGAAATGGTATGGTGATGATAGAGCTTGGAGTTGACGAAGAAATGGCCTAATACCTTGAAGGTTTTTTGAGCTTTTGGTTATGGAAATGAAGGTGTTTTGGAGAGAGGCCTTGAGATGAAAATTGCTAACCTTAGGGAAGGAGCTGTCCAGCCCCTTAAATAGGCAAGAAAGGGTGTAAAAGGGGAGGGAAATGGAGGCAAGCTTTCCCTCCCAAAATATCTCGAGGGTGGGATATTTTGAAAAATATCCTGAGACATTGTAAAGGGTGGAAAAGCAAAAAGTGGCCAGTAACTTTTCGGAAGGTGGTACGGCCACCCCAACCGGTCGACCACCACTCACCTGGCCGGCCATGGCCCAAAAATGAAGTCAAGAATTTGGCCGACCACCAAGTTTTAGGGTCCTCCCAAGTGTGTAGAATAAGGCCCCTGTGGTTGGAATCGCAACACTTGAAGCAGAGTCACAACATAGAACTTGAAGGAGAGGGTCAAAATGAAATTCACAATCTTGGTGACCAAAGACTTTTGGTGTCCTCCCATGTGCCCTCATCACGATATGTAGTCCCTACCGAAGAAAATATCCCTAGGGTGTTCAACATTGGCCCGGAAGTGAGCAAAACGGGCGCCGGAGGAGCGAAACTAGTTTTCTGGAACAATTGCTGGCCTCCCACCCTCCAGTGATCTTCTTGATGCTAAAACAGAGGTACCTGCCAAAATTGAACAAAAACCGATGCAAAATGAATGCTCGGGGGCCAAACCGCGAGGTTCGGGGTCCCGAAAATGGGCTGCAGGCACCGAAAGTGGCATTCGGCCACGAAGTGGTCATCAGAGGCCCCAGTGTTCCTCGGAATAATAAAACAGAGGTACCTACCAAAAACCGGAGAAATCGGAGATGGTTGGGCGGTCCCGAACCGAGGCACACGGCCTGACGGTCCCGAAAACCGGGAACCGGGCTCCGAAATGGGCAAAATGGCCTACGGCCACGAAAAGTAGCCCACGGCCACTGAGAGATAGTCCACGGGACCACTCCCTTCCCTCAGGAAAGAAAACAGAGAAAACCGAGTCTGGTTCGCAAACCGAGGCAATGCACAGAAGAGAGTTCGGAAGTCCGGAAGCAAGGCGCACGGCCGTGACTCTGAGACTTCTGAACGAGCACAGTATGCAACATCACCGAGCGCTCAATCGGTGATGTTTGAGTCTTCAGGTCGGTCAAAAATGGGGTGTCTCTGATTGCTCTTGATGTAACTCGAGTCAAGAAGTGACGGGAGTGAATGTCAAAGCCTAGAGACGACCCATTTTTGACAAGGCCGAAGACTTAGACAAAGCAGACAGGATAGACAAAGATGTGCCCGCAGGCATGCCCGCAGGCAAAAGGGGGCAAAATGCAAAGTGATATGCAGGAAGATTTTGACAATTGGACTTACACGCTACGCGAAGCCAGTTTGTAAATTGGACTTATACGCAAAGCGAAGCCGGTTTGTAAATTGGACTTATACGCAAAGCGAAGCCGGTTTGTAAATTGGACTTATATGCAAAGCGAAGCCGGTTTGTAAATTGGGGATTCTTCATGAACATGTGTGACAGATACACAAAAGTGAACGAAGTGTGATGGATACACTAAGTGGACAAACATGTGTGATAAATACACAAAGCAAAACGAGTGTGAGCGTGTGTGATTGATACACAAAGTAAGTGTGTGTGATTGATACACAAGGTAGACATAGTGTGATAGATACAAAGCGAGTATGTGTGATTGATACACTATATGAACAAAGTGTGATTGATACACTATATGAACAAAGTGAGCAAAGTGTGATGGATACACTAAAGGTGAACACGAAGTGTGATAGATGCACTATGTGAACAGAGTGTGATTGATACATTAAAAGTGAACACGAAGTATGATAGATGCACTTAGTGAACAGAGTATGATAGATATACTGAATGTGAATACGAAGTGTGATAGATGCACTATGTGAACAAAGTATGATAGATATACTAAAAGCAAACACAAAGTGTGATAGATGCACTATGTGAACAGAGTATGATAGATATACTGAATGCAAACACAAAGTGTGATAGATGCACTATGTGAACAGAGTGTGATTGATACACTAAAAGTGAACACGAAGTGTGATAGATGCACTTAGTGAACAGAGTATGATAGATATACTAAAAGCGAACACAAAGTGTGATAGATGCACTATGTGAACAGAGTATGATAGATATACTGAATGCAAACACAAAGTGTGATAGATGCACTATGTGAACAGAGTATGATAGATATACTGAATGAGAACACAAAGTGTGATATATGCACTTAGTGAACAAAGTATGATAGATATACTAAAAGCGAACACAAAGTGTGATAGATGCACTATGTGAACAGAGTATGATAGATATACTGAATGCAAACACAAAGTGTGATAGATGCACTATGTGAACAGAGTGTGATTGATACACTAAAAGTGAACACGAAGTGTGATAGATGCACTTAGTGAACAGAGTATGATAGATATACTGAATGCAAACACAAAGTGTGATAGATGCACTATGTGAACAGAGTGTGATTGATACACTGAATGCAAACACAAAGTGTGATAGATGCACTATGTGAACAGAGTATGATAGATATACTAAAAGCGAACACAAAGTGTGATAGATGCACTATGTGAACAGAGTATGATAGATATACTGAATGAGAACACAAAGTGTGATAGATGCACTATGTGAACAGAGTGTGATTGATACACTAAAAGTGATCACGAAGTGTGATAGATACACTTAGTGAACAAAGTATGATAGATATACTAAAAGCGAACACAAAGTGTGATAGATGCACTTAGTGAACAGAGTATGATAGATATACTGAATGAGAACACAAAGTGTGATAGATGCACTATGTGAACAGAGTGTGATTGATACACTAAAAGTGATCACGAAGTGTGATAGATGCACTTAGTGAACAGAGTATGATAGATATACTGAACCAATGAAGTGTGATACAAAAAACGAGAATGTATGTGATAGATACACAAAATGAGTGAAGTGTGATTGATACACTGAATGAGAGTGTAATAGATACACAAAAGCGAATATGTGCATGATAGATACACAAAATGAGAATGTGTGTAATAGATACACAAAATGAATGAAGTGTGATTGATACACTAACTGATAATGAGCGTGATAGATATAGAAAATGAAAGAAGTGTGATTGATACACTAAGTGAGAATGTGTGTGATAGATACAGAAAATGAAAGAAGTGTGATTGATACACTAAGTGAATGATCTCAAACGGAACTTCTTTGAATGATCCGTACATACAATATCGTGCATGACTGAGAAAGAAACTTGACAAGTACAATGCATTACAATGCATGATGCTTATGGAAAGCAATAAATGGACAAAGCGGCGCTTTAGAAAGCACCTCATGAGGTGAGTGGCGGTGAACCGCTCTACTCCGACGGGGATCTCCCATCGTGCTCTTCGAACACTTTACCTTGAACTCACAGTACAAAGGCTCAGGAATGCTAACAAGTAACAATATCTGCATGTAGGAGCCACGGCTTCCGCTTGTTTTCCTGATCATTTTCACAACTTTCCCTATTCTCCAATGGGGTGACAGACTAGGTTGGTTCAGTATCTAGGATTGAGGTGCATACACGCTGTCTCAACCTATGGGGCTTCCATACAGATTTCAAGCCGAGGGCACGCCTCTGGGTATTTAAACCAGACTTTAGTCTCGGAAATCCCGAACCTTTGCGTTCTAGGCAACAGCCATTCGAACTCTAGTTTCCACCGTCGCCGCAGCTTGGTCTCCTAGGAACTCATTGCAAACACGGCCAAGATGTCCTCGCATTAAAGCGGTACTCGAGGAGAGCACTTCTGATCGCCATTCTGGCTTGAGGCTGACTTGATCTTGAGCTTGAGGTAGAGGCACACTCACACTTCGGAGCATTGACAAGACCTGACAAGGTGCATACGGAATGCGATCTCGGAGCTTACTGAAGTTGGAACAAACTCAAATGCCCGACATTTTTCTCTTTTGCTTTCGCTTTGCAGTCCGGAACCATTATAGCTTCAGATAGGTCCTGGTTCTACTGTTCTCATATGACCTGAGTTGAATCCTGCGGTTTTATGAAAGAACAAATTGCTTTTGCACAAATGTGGAGAACGACAAAGACTTTCGAGCACAAAATGATTTTATTTTTGAAAATGAGAAAAGGATTCTCAACCGAGTATTAAGCCTACAACCGACTACGCCCAAAACAACTCAACAGTAAAAACAAAAGGTAAACGACCTAAACACAACGAGACACGCTCGGGATGAAATGAGACAAACAAAAAGACACGACACTCAGACGTGCACAGGGAGCCTGTTTCACCAGGTAGTGTTTCCCACCATTTCTCACTTGTGATTCTCACATCACTTGGCACTCAATCTCTAGTTTTCTGAAAAAGCCCTTTTCTCACTTTTTTTCTCATCGCACATCTCTCTATTCTTCAATCTCTCATTTTTTAATCCCTCCCCTGGGTGGTGGATGGATAAACAGCAAGTTGTGGGCTCGTGCCCCTAGCATTCAGCTAGATTCTTCTTTCTTCCGCTCACAGCTAGTGAATTCCTCCCACAGAGGGGTTGCGCTACAACTGGGTGTGTAGCAAATCTGCAACTAGCATCGGTTGATGATGCTTTGCTGGGGAGTTTGGACGTGATAAGATCTGTCCAGATGATGGAGTGGAATATCTTGTCTCATTCCAGTTCATGCTTCGCACTTGGCTCGACACCTCGTTGCTTGGAGGATACGAGAGCTTTCAGTCCTTTGTCGTGCCCTTTTCTGGCGAATACGGTGTCCTTTTCGACAAGTAGAGTGCCCTTCTTGGCAAGTATGGTGCCCTTTCTGGCAAGTATTTTGACAAAGGAGAAAAGACAGAACACCTGACTCAACTGTGCGCCTAGTTCATCATTTTGACCATTTTTTTATTTTGATTTTTACTAAAACAATTTTGACCAACATGAGGGTTAGATTAACATGCTTGTTCAATTTTTGATTTGAAATCACGCAAGTCAGGCTATGAGCACTGAAAATTTTCCTTTTTGGGTCCAAGAAATGGTCCAGTTTTTGAAAAAAAAGAAAAAAAAAATGGAACAATTTTCGAGAAAATAGTCAACCTCAGTAAAAATTCTCAAAAACTATTTTTGCACACGGCCACTTGCTCAACGAGCATGAAACTTATTCCTGAGATGCACAACCTCGGATCTAAGGGAAAACTGCCCCGTGCTTGAAGAGAGCTGCATGGCAACGGAAAGTTGCCCCTTGTTTGGATGGCACCGCGGCACATTGAATGGCAACGGAAAGTTGCCCCTCGTTTGGATAGCACCGCGGCGCATTGTAGTCAATCCTCAGAGTGACGAACACAACCAAATCCTCAAATACAGAGAAGACAAAGATGACCAAAACCATCACATGGACACAATCAAATTGAAGCGTTTTACGGCTGGACTTCAGGATGAAGTTGCATACGTATCCCAAAGATGGGAATCAAGCCTTACGTAGTTCGGAGTTAAGGTACACTCGGGTATTTAACCTCTCCTTTTTATGCTCTAACTTTTGCCAAGGCGCCCGCTGCAGGTTTTCGACCTCGCGAGCTCTGTTCTTCTTTCTTTTTCAATTTTTTTTTTCATTTTTCTTCTTTTTTCTTTTTTTTCTCTTTTTTTGTTTTTCTCTTTTTTTTTTCGTTCTTTTCTTTGCTCTAACTTTTGCCTGGGTCGCCCTTCCGGGTTTTCGGCCCAGCGAGCCTCTCAAAGGGTAAAAGTGTAACAAGTCCATGCCAAATGGTTGTAGGGTTTTGAAGCCATCCGTATCCAGGAGAGTGGCTGTTGATTTGCAAGAGGACTCATCTTCGGCTCTTCGAGCACATCTGACATCTTTGCCCCTAGTTCGAAGGGTACTTCTGTTATAGCTTTGCAAGCTTTTTCTGATCTTCTCGATCCGACTTTCCTGGCCTCCTGTTCGAGGGCTGCTTCAAATCTGGCCACACAGGCCTCACATTGTAGTTGACCGTTGAACCTTCTGAATTCAAGTTCAAGGTTTGGAAGCAAAGGGGTTGGGTCTCGAGGCTGAGAGCGATCCTAGGCTGCACAATCTCAAGAGCGATTCCACACAGGTCTTCACAGGACCGCGCAAATCATTTTGTTTTTGAAAATTTTTAAGAAAGCGACAAATCGCTCGCGCTGAAGATAGTGTGAAACTAGTCTGGATCAAGCCAAGGTCCTTCTCAGTACTCATACTAACAAGCATGATTTCATTCATTAAGGGCTTAGCACGCCTCTCTTTCTCTCAATTGATCAAAGTTTTGCAAATCCCGAGGAATTCCTCCCTCTTTGTTTTCACTGTAGTGTCAGAAAAAGTTTTGAAAAACTTAGGTCAAGGCAATGATTTTAAGGCACAGAAAAGTCACAGCTTTTATCAAATACTGCCATCTCGTTCAGAATTTCTGGTACAAGTGGCACACGGCAGAAGCAAACACAAGAGTATGAAAATCATTGCTGCTCATTCAAATCTGTTGGCATTACTGGCTCTCTGGCAGAAACAGACTCAAAACAAAACGAAAAGACAAACACAAAACAAAATGGTGATGTCCGAGGTAACACCCCCAGAATCACCCGACTCCTACGTAACAGGACTGACTCGATACAACAAGACAGACCTTAACCAAAAAGACTGACTCAAAACAAAGAGACAGACTCTAAACAAAACAATGGAACTGGCTCAATACCCAAGCTAGAAAGTACAAAAACTAGTATTTGCATACTGCTCAAAACAGTGCGTGCCATTCCCACGTCTGGAGTAAACTGAGTGCCGCCCGCAGGTGGTTCATCCCCCGATCATATCGCATTATCCCCCACATTCATCGATCCAGTGCCGATAGACCTTGTGAGGCTGGTGCGGCGATGACGTTGTTGTCAAACAAATCTTGTACATCATGGCGCAGACGAAAGCAGCTATCGGTCTCATGACCGGTTTGTTGATGGTAGGCACAGTACTTAGTCTGGTCATGCTTTGCAGGGATAGGATCGGGTAAGGGCTGTTGTTCCAACGGTTTCAGATGTCCCTTCCGGATTAAGACCTCTAGAGCCTTTGACAAAGGCATGCAAAGTGGGGTGAAAACCCTCTTGACTCGAGGCGGATATTTGGTTTTCAGGAGCTACTTCGGACGCACGGTGAATGGGGTAGCCCTTTTTGATGTGGTGGTGGTGACCATGCCCACCTCGAAGATCTTGTGGCCACATCGCCATCGGTGGTCGATTCAATCCGCGGAAAATGCCCGCCTATCTCGCTTCCTTCTCTTGGTCAATGAGGCCTCGCTTCATAGCATCCTCGATCCAGACTCATCTCATGTAAGTCGAAAAAGTAGGAAAGGGACTACTATCATCTTTTGCATCAACTTCTACAGAGATTGCGCACAATCATTCGAATCTGGTCTTTGTCCGTAGAGGCCTCAAGGTCATCATCGAAGCCTTGGTCCTCCATCCGTTACTGAACTCTGAAAAACTCTCCTTAGGCTCTTGCCTAGTTGTCTCGAGATCACGGGTCGTAATCTCAATCTGTGTGTTGTATGAGTACTGCGCGATGAAGGCCTCAGCCATTTCGTCCCAATTTCTCTTGACATCATCTTCTAACTTGGTATATCATGCGGATGCCACACCTGACAGGGTCCGGCCAAATAAAGACAACTTCTGAAGCCTGCTGAGGCCCATTGGCCTTAGGATATCTGAAAACAGTCTCAAGTGTACCATGGGGTCCCCGGACCCATCAAATCGATCAATATGAGGCATCTTGAACCGATCCGCAAATACACAACAAGGCGTCAGATACCCATCCTCGATGTCGGAATAGACCGACTCCTTGGGATTTCTTAAACATTTTTTCCAACTTACTCACCAAGGTCAGAGAGTCCGCCGAACTCAAAGGGAGAGTCCCAGACATTGATAGGCGTGGGTGCCTTGGATAGTTCGGTAGAATCGGAGGTGGAGCGGCCTATTGGAATGTCCGTACCTTCCCGGACATTTGGCATCTCCCAGTGCTAGAGCTCTCTTGGGGAGGAACTTGTTGTGAAGCAGATGCTTCGGTTTCTTTATTCTAACACGGCAATTGTCTCACTGTTGGGATATGACCACACTGTTGCTTGGTGAATTTCGCTGACAGACGCCTTGTTTGCATGGCTTTCATACTATCCTCGAGTTTGGCGCACCATTTCTTCCAGACTCGACATATTGTCCCGATTCGACCGAGCGACGCAGATATGTGTGTTCCGCAGAGGCTCTAAAACCTCAACCCGATCGTTCAAAGACCAATCGAGCCGTAGCTTATATCTTGATGGTTTGTGTCCGACCGCCTTTTCACCCTGCCTTTGGTAAAGCAACACTGATTGTCCTTGAACTGAATCTCTGACCCAACAAAGTCTATCAACACAAGTTCGGTGTACCCGGGAGATATTGAAGCCTTCTGAAGCTATGGTTCCAAAACTACCTAGCAAAAGAGAAAACAGAAGCATCTCAGCCTGATTTCACCTGAACAGATGTGAGCATAGTTGAATGAGTGTGCCCTCTCCTGAATTCTGCTCCAAAATTCCGCCTGTAAGCTGATACCCTCAGGTAAAACTGATTCCACCAAATACTGATGCCCGTAGACCTTGATACCCAAAATACTGAATTGGTGCCCGCAGGCCTAATACTCAAACTCATAAACTGATACATGCATTCCCTGTAGAGACGCACTCTAACAAGCACATAACAGATAAGTGAGAGCCAAAACACCCCTATGTTGGGGTAGGGTTTCTCTGTCCTATTTTGTCAGGAACTAGGGTTTCACTACGCACGCAGCGGCTTCAAACAACCTATAAACGGGTAAGCAACCTGTCCTAGTTTGGAATGGTCACTATGGATCCGAATATGCACTAGGTCGAATGGTCAAAAAGGGTGCCCTGGTAAAACCGAGGTTTGTGTTCCTATGCTGTCAGAGCCCAGAGCCGATCAGCCTTACGGACATGACTTGACAAGACAAGCCTCCGGCAAATTGTTCGGGAATGGCATATGGCAAACACGGTGTCCTAGGCGCACCAATGCAAATGCAATGCAAAGAAACACACAAGTGTAGTCAAAACCAGATATCACGAGTTCGAGTCAAGTTCTCTAAATCCTCAAAGAGAGTCGCCAGAATCAGAATAAACCCGCGAGGACCTCGCTCTGATTCGACTCGATTTTGTCGCGATTCCAAATCTTGAACCAAAGAGTCCAACCGCAAATCGTTTTTGAGAAAAGCAGATTTTTGAAAAGAAGTACCAAACATGGATCGCTTTGCGATAATGTAGTCGCCACCTAAATATTTTAAATGGGAAATTTAGGAAACCCTAACTCGTGCCAAAAGGCCACGCGGTCCGGTCATCACCAAAGTTGGCTCGGGAACTTGGGTACGATTGGGAAGGTCACATCGTGAGCACGCCGCCGGCCAAAGACCGCCCTCTACTAACCATGATATCTGCTTTTTGAAAACTTTGTGAGTTCTTATTAGGTTATTAGCCTAGGTTACTATGTGATGCGACAAAGATACAAGTATAGACCTAATCGCTGAATTGGAACAAAACATTTCATGTTTGTTTGTTTGAAAATGGTTTGATGGTGCTACTTAAAGTAGGCTAAGACGCGGATTTGCCACCCTCGGGTGGGCTTAGAAAACATGATTTTGCCACTATCTAGTGGGCTTAAAACAAACATTTGATGAATTGTCCAATCCAAGTAACCCAACCTTCACCCACGGGCATTCAAGGCAGTTATATCACATAAGCATATAGCCTCATGGTAAGCATGCTTTTCATGGCATTCACTCACACGCATGCAAGGATGCTAAAGCATAAAAACTTACAGAGTACTCCAAGCCAAAACAGGAAACTGATTAGAAATCATGCATGAATCCTAAATATGCTGAAATGCCTAATGCAACACATGCAAAATGCAACTATAGCAGGCTCGGCTATTCTAAACATGGCATGTGAAATGCAACAACTAACATGTATTCAATTTGGAATTGAAATACAAATCACGGTTGTATGGTCTTGTACGAGGCGTGCAAAACAGATGAATGATGCAAACATGCTGTCATACTGTATGCTAATTGAAATATGCCCTATATCTAACCATCGTAAGCGGGTAAATAAAAGGGAAGAAAGACGTGGGGTTGGAAGACATACATCACACTCACCCACACTTATTACAACATTGCCCTCGCGCAGAGGGTCCGAATAAATAATAATACAGTCCGAAAATGAAAGAATAATACAGTCCAAATAAAATAATAATACAGTCCAAAATATTACAATCCGAAATAAATACAAATTCCTAATTAATTATCAAATTAACTAAGAAAGCTGTAAACTGGCGTGCAGGCCAGGGGGCTGCCTCGATTCTGATTAATGATGCATGTTGGGCTGTCTTGGCGCTGAAATCCACTATGATGCCCCAATTAGCCTCTGTTTGCACTTTTTCTCGAAATGCGTGCCAAGTCCCGGAAAGTTGTTGATTCCTCATTTTGCTGCAACAGAGAGCAGGAGAAGGGCATAGCAATGTATTTCACAAATATATGCATGCCTCGATCCTCATGCCACCAATCACGCGTATCGATGCATGATGGCCGAGGAGTCGGATTGCACAACTCAATATAGGATGAATGCATACGAATGCTACAATAAAACCTAACTCCATCATGGGTACTCCGGAATGTCGGTGACTTGGGAATTGAGACACACTCCGCCACTCGGAGTACTGGAATGTACTGCTTCCGTGTTTCTGCTAACACCTATCCCGAACACGATGCAATATGCGTGATATGCATGAAATGCAGCTAGTATGCAATCCTAACATACACAATGCTATGAAAATGAGATGTCTCGGAATACGTGCACACGGGCACGCAAACCGAAAAAATGATCCTAAGGCATAAAATGGCATACGCAATGCAATTGGACTTACACTAACATGAGTGGACCTCAGCCACACTCACATAAGAAGCCGAGAGATGAAAATGGAGTGCCTCAAAATGCGTGCCCGCGGGCACGCAAACCGAGACAATAGCATACGGAATGCAGTGATGCTGAGATGACATGAAATATGATATACAATGAGACTAAAATGAGATGTCTCGAAATGCGTGCCCACGGGCACGCAAACCGAGAAAGTGGCATACGGAATGCAACGCAAATAGGCATGAATGCGATCTAATATATAATTTAGCATGCACAATGCTATGAAGATGAGATACCTCGAGATGCGTGCACACGGGCACGCAAACCGAAGAAATGCATGAATGCAATCTAAGATACAACCTAGTATGCACTATGCTGATAAAAACGAGATGCCTCGAAATACGTGCACACGGGCACGCAAACCGAGGCCATGATGTGAGATGCAAATCGGATAAAACCGAAGTGCCTCGAAATGCGTGCACACGGGCACGTAAACCGAGGCGATGATGTAAGATGCAAATCGAATAAAACCGAAATGCCTCGAAATGCGTGCACACGGGCACGTAAACCGAGGCAATGATGTAAAATGCAAATCGGATAAAATCGAAGTGCCTCGAAATGCGTGCCCACAGGCACGTAAACCGAGGCGATGATGTAAAATGCAAATCGGATAAAACCGAAGTGCCTCGAAATGCATGCCCACAGGCACGCAAACCGAGGCGATGATGAAATGAGAAGGAAATGCAAATTGGGCTTGTACTAACATGAGTGGACCTCAGCCACACTCACATCAGATGCCGTCGGATGAAACGGAGGTGCCTCGAAGTGCGTGCCCAAACCGAGGCATGGCCCGAAGGCATGAAATGGCACGGGAAATGATATGCAAGCATGCAAACCAAATTAAAGCACCTAAATAAAGGGGAAAACAGCCCCGAAATGATACGAAATGACAACCAATGCATGAAATCATCCCGAAATGCGATATTAAGCCCCCCGAAATGGCCTATAACTATACTAAACATGCAAGATATGGACATAACATGTAAAACAGTAGCGAGGCAGCCGCTAAACTAACATTTTTTTAGTATAAAGCAAGACCAAATAATGATCACAAGCATGGCAAAAATAGCTTGCAAAAATGGGGGAAAAGAGGAGAATTACAAAGCAAGTGGTATGTACAGTGCTCGAACTGAAAAACACAGTTCTACAACTTTAAAGAGGGGCCAAAAATATGCATATTTACAGTAGATGGCAGCCTCAAAATCAGAATAAAATCATGTTAGAAATGCCATGCAAAATAGGGCCACCAAAGGGGCCACAAAGAGAGGTGGTACTAGCTTTCACCAAACAAGGTTGAGCCCTTCTTCAATCTTGTCAAGAGGGGCTCAAAAGATGCACTACTACTTTATGTCATGTTCAAAATCAGATTACTCATGAGTCAAAGAAAGCTTGCAAAAAAAATGGCATATGATGAGATATTGAAACAAGTATGAGATAGGGACCTCAAATGATGTTGAGACCTTAAACAAACATGAAGAACACCTCAAAATAGTGACATTTCCAGTTAATCTCGGAGCCCAAAACCACAAGCAAATAGGTCTAAGAAATGAGCCAAAATAGGGCTAGAAAAGAGGGAAAGAGGACTTACCCTTGTAGACAACTTCTTGGCTCCCTTTTGCTTGAAGAATGGATGCCTCCTAGCTGCTGGAATTCTTCCCTTGCTGCTGGAAATGGTATGGTGATGATAGAGCTTGGAGTTGACGAAGAAATGGCCTAATACCTTGAAGGTTTTTTGAGCTTTTGGTTATGAAAATGAAGGTGTTTGGGAGAGAGGCCTTGAGATGAAAATTGCTAACCCTAGAGAAGGAGCTGTCCAGCCCCTTAAATAGGCAAGAAAGGGTGTAAAAGGGGAGGGAAATGGAGGCAAGCTTTCCCTCCCAAAATATCTCGGAGGGTCTGGGATATTTTGAAAAATATCCGACAACAGTAAGGATGGAAAAGGTAAAGTGGCCGGCCAGTAACTTTCGGAAGGTGGTACGGCCACCCCAACCGGTCGACGACCACTCACCTGGCCATGGCCCAAAAATGAAGTCAAGAATTTCTGGCCGACCACCAAGTTTTAAGGTCCTCCCAAGTGTGTAGAATAAGGCCCCAGGGTTGGAATCTGGCAACACTGAAACAGGAGTCACAATATAGAACTTGAAGGAGAGGCTCAAAAATGAAATTCACAATTACTGGCCGACCACCACTTTTTGGTGTCCTCCCATGTGCCCTCATCACAGATATGTAGTCCCGGCTCGAAGAAAATATCCCTAGGGTGTTCAACATTGGCCCGGGAGTAAAAGCAAGCGGAGGAGTTTAAACTAGTTTTCGGAACAATTCTCGGCCTCCCACCCTCCAGTGATCTTCTTGATGCTAAAACAGAGGTACCTGCCAAAATTGAACAAAAACCGATGCAAAATGAATGCTCGGGGCCCAAACCGCGAGGTTTGGGGTCCCGAAAATGTGCTGCAGGCACCGAAAGTGGCATTCGGCCACGAAGTGGTTATCAGAGGCCCCAGTGTTCCTCGGAATAATAAAACAGAGGTACCTACCAAAAACCGGAGAAATCGGAGATGGTTGGGCGGTCCCGAACCGAGGCACACGGCCTAATCTGGCCCCAAACCGAACCGGCTCGAAATGGCAAATGGCCTCTGACCACAAAAAGTAGCCCACGGCCACTGAGAGATAGTCCACGGGACCACTCCCTTTCCTCAGGAAAGAAAACAGAGAAAACCGAGTCTGGTTCGCAAACCGAGGCAAGGCACAGAAGAGAGTTCGGAAGTCCGGAAGCAAGGCGCACGGCTGTGACTCTGAGACTTCTGAACGAGCACAGTATGCAACATCACCGAGCGTTCAATCGGTGACGTCTGAGTCTTAAGGTCGGTCAAAAATGGGGTGTCTACACTCTCTCTCTCTCTAAAACCCTCCCCTCCCTCCTACCGATTTCCATCACTGCCTCACGTCGATCTCCCTCCCTCCGATCTTCATCACTGCGTTAAAGCCAATCTCCCTCCCTCCGATCTCCATCACTGCCTGACGTCGATCTCCCTCATTTTGATCTTCATCACTGCCTTAAAGCCAATCTCCCTTCCTCCGATCTCCATCACTGCCTTAAAGCCAATCTCCCTCCTTCCGATCTCTATCATTGCCTCACGTCGATCTCCCTTCCTCCGATCTTCATCATTGCCTTAAAGCCAATCTCCCTCCCTCCGATCTCCATTAGTGGCTCTCGTCTCGTCTCTCGTCTCTCTCTCTCTCTCTCTCTCTCTCTCTCTCCATCACCGCCGATCGTCGTCGTCCCTCCATCGTTAGAGTTCTGTCGCTTCTGTCGCCTCACCAACGCTGGCGTAAGATCTTCGTCCATCTAAGCTCAGATCTGTTGTTGATGAAGATAAAGAAAATGATGATCTGTTGAATGAGTCAGATTTTTTATTTTTTATTTTTTACATTTGATAAATATATATGCTCAGATCTATTGATGATGTTGTTGTTGTTGATAAATATATATGCTCAGATTTGTTGTTGAATATTTATGTTGCTGTTTTTTTTTTTTTTTTTTTTGGCCAGAGAATTTTCGGGGTTGAGGAAACCCGATCCCCGTTAGGGAGCAGTGATAGGCTTCCCGTTGAGGATCAGGACCGGGGACGGAGAAATTTCTACAATCAGCGATCGAGGGTGGGGAGTGTGATCCCCCGCCCCGTCCCGGCCCGTTGCCATTCCTAATCCTACGTATATATGATCATACATATATATATATATATATATTGTGGTTATTCATAGAATTACGTTCGATAACATTGAATAGCTATAAAACTTTAGTTCTCACATTTGTCTTGTACTTGTTACAATTGAAGTGGGTGGCAAATATACGTTGGAAGACAAAGTGGGTGTTTGGGAAGTGGGTTTTTATGTAAGTTTTTTTAGTTGTAAGATATTATTGGATAAAAAAATTTTAATGTTTGGGAAGATAGTTGGGTTTTTTTGTGGTTGGATATGATGTTTGTGAGAGAAAAAGTGAAATGATTATGAGGTTGGATGTGATATTTTGTTTGGATGTTTTTTTTTGGTTTTGCAAAACTTTTGTTTTTTAGTGAAAAAAATGAGAAAAAAATTTGGGAACTCAAACACCAAAGTGGAAATGAATGAACTATGGGGGTCTATGTTAAAATACTTTTGAAGTAGTGGAATTAGAATTCTAGAAATTAAAGGTTGTAGCAATTTTCTAGCAATTTTCCTATATATTGGTACTACTAACATTTAACTTGTTAGGTTGGAATGAATTATATATGTATTGGTCAAATAAGTTATTAACATTTAACTCATAATGATGGAACTTCCAGAATCAAGGTCTGCCTAATAACCTCCAATTCATAAAAATTCCCTCCTCAAAAATCACAAATCAATCTTGTTATAGAGTTATATATTTACAAATTATTTTTCAGAAAAAATAAATAAATAAAAATCTAGCCCTGGCTTAAAAAAAACAAAAACAAAAAAAACAAAAAAACAAAAACAAAACATGTGTTTGAGAGTATTTCCAGTACCTGACTGTTATTGCATTCCTTTCCCTGCTCAGATCAAACCTCTAAAAAAGGAGCAAGTTGTACCAGAACCACAACAGCAATTGTCAAATAATAAAGGTTAGATCTCATAAAGCTCAAATCTCATTCTCAACCATTGACCAATACGAGCACAAACCTTTGTTGCCTCAAATTGCACGCTCCATATGTCTCTTGGATTTTATAGTTTTTCGCTCCCATCGGGTAGGTTCAATAACTTGTCCCAGTGAAGATCAAAAAATCTTTGATGAATGAAACTCCATCAGCAGACAACTCTAGTTCCCAATCAGTGACCATGAATCTATTTTCAAGTAATCACCAGAAATCTTTGCATGAGCATATCGCATTACTGAAATGGTGAAACCGATTTCTGTCCCTGACCACTATTTCACGATTATAGATCTTCGAAATGAACTTAGTAGCAGAATGACAATCTGCACAAACTCGCAAATTCTTCACAATCCGAATAGGAGTTCCAGGTGGCGTCTTCAAAAGTGCGAATGCAATAGCCAGTTTTTCACTGTGCCTATTCAAAGCATCTTCTTTATCTTCCTCGTCAATATCCAGTAACACCTCTGATGTAGTAGGAAGATATCCAGCCCTTTTCATCTCCCTCCCCATCTCATCCACCATCTCATAAATCTCTTTGTACTGATTATGCGTCTTATCTCCCGCCACAAATTCATAGATTTCGTTATCTAGCTCAATCATAGTGCTCCCGGGGATCTTTCTCATTCCCTTCTTCTCCATCACCTCTCTAATCACAGTTTTCTTTTCCCAGTGAAACATTTTCGCATAAATATTTGAAAGTAATACATAATTCGATTCATGCATAGGCTCATTTCTGATCAGCTGTTTCGTGATGCTTTCACCAAGTTTGAGCTCTCCATGGACACGACAAGCAATAATCAGGGCTCGCCAAATGATTGGGTTCGGTTCAATGGGCATTTTCTGAACAAATTCTAGAGCCTCTTTGATGAGTCCAGCCCTGCTTAATAGATCCACCATACAGCCATAGTGCTCTATCTTAGGTATAATTCCAAAACCTTTTGTCATTGAATTAAAATAGTACCAACCTTCTTCGACTAACCCGGAATGACTACAAGCAGAGAGCAACCCAATAAAGGCGACATCGTCTGGGGCTGTCCCGGTCTCTCTCATCTCCTCAAACAAAGTGACAGCTTCCAAACCACGACCGTGCATTGCCATACCAACAATCACAGAAGTCCAAGAAACAATGGTCCTCTCACTCGTGTCCCTGAACAAATTCAATGCTTTATCTACATCGCCGCACTTTGCAAACATGTTTATGAGCGCGTTACAAAGCTCCAAACTTTTATGAACCTTTGCTTTGTCAATGTAAGACTCGAGCCATTTCCCAAGCTCCAATGCACCTAAGTCAGTGCAAGCAGACAGAACCGAAACCATAGTAATCTCATCAGGGCGAACCCCAGAAATCTGCATTTCCCTAAACAATCCAACCGCATTGATCGACATGCCCAACCGAGCATACCCACCAATCATGGCACTCCAAGACACAGAATCTGGTTTGGGCATTTCATCGAACAATGTCCGAGCAAACTCAAGCCCTCCTCCACAACAACAATACATATGAACCATAGTGTTTTGAACATGAAGATCAGTATCAAAACCGATTTTCAACACTGAGCCATGAACCTGTTTGCCTAAATTCAAGCTTCCAAGACCCGCACAGGCCTTGAGGACAAATGGGTAAGTGAATTTATTGGGCAAAACTCCAGATTGCAACATGAATTTGTAATAACAAAGAGCACTGTGCTTGGATTGACTACTAGTTTGAGCATAGGCTCTAATGACAGTGTTGAAAAGGAACGCATCGTAGAGAGAAGTATCGGCATCATCGGAGGCGAATAAAAGGCTCGAGGCGTAGTGAATGGAGTTGAGATCGGAGGATGTGGACGTGAATTTGGTGAGGACTAGTGGGTTGTTGTGGAGACCCAGTTTGAGGATGTGAGTGTGAAGTTGGGTGAGTTTGGGAAGAGAATCGCAGGATTGGAGGAGAGCTAAGCAGGTTTGCTCTGCTGCTCTTTTGTTCACGGCGGTGGAGTGGTGGTGGTGGAGAGAGGTGTTTATAGTACGGAGGAACTTGGATTTCGAGGACGAAAACTGCATTTACCTTGATGTTTCTTTGTGTTGGGTCTCAGAGAGAGAGAGAGAGAGAGAGAGAGACTTTATGAGAAATTTCTCTGTTTCTCTCTGTTTGGTTTGGTGCAAAAGAAAGTGATAGAAACTACAATCTCTTCCTCGTTTGTTTTTGTAGTTTTCCAAGTCAGACTAATTACTATGGGAACAAGTCTTTGAGTTTGATCGTCCTGGCTGTTGGATAACTTCTTCAAGCCTTCAATCGTTTGTTGACTGTTGTAGTGAATTTATGATCTCAATTTGCTGAGGCTTGTAAATCTGTACCTTGTCCCCATTTTGAAACTTCAGCCAACTGTAGTTGTGTTTCATATCTCTATATTTTCTAGTCAAATGCATTTTTATTTTCAATAGATCCTTTTTAGTTTTTATGGTCTATGCTCTACGTTATGATAGTTCATACCAGTCATCCATTTGGCATTTCTGTTTGGGCTAATTTAGATATATAGGATAAAATTGATTATTTGAGTCAAATAAAATAAAATATCACATGTAGGTTATAATTATTATTATTTTTTTTTTTATAAAAGTCAAAATCTATTCAAAATGAGACTTTTTAATCAAAAACTAAAATAGTTAAACATTTAAAAAGTCAACTCACGTCTCAAACGAAATCTAAGTTGACAAAAAGCGACATTGTTTTTCAGAAAAATTTTTAGCAAAAATTCTCTGTAAACAAATTTTCAAGAGTAATCAAATCAAACAAATTTTTTCAAAAAAAATCTCAAAATTTTGTGTAGTTACTTACTTTCTAAAATCACTCTCTCTCTCATACACATCAAATCAATCACTTTTTTTAAAACTCTCTTCCCAAAATAATTTTCTAAAATCATTTCTGAAAAAAGACAAACTACACAAATTTTCGTATTTTTTATCTCAAAAATTACTCTATAAACCCAAACCAAACACATCCTATATATTTATGAAACATCCCCGTTTCTCTCTGTTTAGAAAGAAAGGAAGGAGAAGAAAAGGAAAGGAAAGAAAAGGAACACTCGACATATTTGATTTCATATCACTACTTTTCTATTTGAACCCTAAGCACACCCACACCACACATATGATGTATATGTGTCTTAACAAAATAAAATTTACATGCATTTAATCTAATCCTACGAAGAAAAATACATAGAATATTTTAATATTACATCATATGTATCACATTTTGCATTTAGTCTTCTGTATAATTAGACTTACTAAAAATTTTAATCTCAACCACTCATTATCTTTCTTGGTATAATTCTGTGTACAGATTCTATGCACCTATCATTGATGAAATAGAATCAACATTTGTTGCAATTTAGGACTTAAATAAGATGTATAAATCCCTAAAATTAAAAAATAAAAAATCACATGCATTTAGAACCAAAACTACATACAAGGCACAATAGACCTAACATTCAAAAAGATGGCAAGATATGCTTCTTCGGGTAAGTGGGTAAGTTTTTTGGAATTTCAGTTGCATACCTAGTCCATACTTTACTTTCAATGTTGCTTAAACCCTGAAGTAAACAAAGAGAACATGCAATATATCACTCTTTTGTATGTCCTAAAATGAATTTGTTACTTTTTATTTTTTTTAGCAATTCATTTGTTATCCCTTTTATCGATTTATTTACTTTTATAATAACAAAAATGAAATGAAAATGTGACCAAAATCAAAACTCATTAATTTTATGGTTGAAAATTAAATTTGTGGAATGAAAGGAAAAATAACAATGTTATATGTTTTAAAATGCCATTACCATATTTGTAGCATGAATATTAATGAAGAGTGAACAATGGAAACTCATTAATATTAGGTTTGAATTATAAATTTATGAAATAGAAGGAGAAGATTGGCAAAGAAAATGAAGTAAAAGTATATATTGTTTTCATTTATTCATTTGGAGCAAGAAATTAAGACCAAAATGAATATGCATTTATGAAAAAAAAAATCATTTTTCGTTTAATTACTTAATTACTCATAAACAAATAAACGTATGTGTAATTTTATTTTTCTTTCCTTGACAAATCTATCTTGATCACAATTTGAGTCTCTCACATTTGCTAATAAACAAATATATTGGATTTCTCTCTAGTCTTAGAAATATATCTTACCATCTAATTCGACAACTAGTTTATCAAGTCACAAATTATAATAACTTAAATTTATGATGTTTTTATATAATATATTGTCAAAAATTGTACTTGTCACCATTATCATATTTATTTCATAGAATATTTTTATAAGTTGTCATCTATTTAAATGATAATCTAAATACTTACAATTATCAAATTGATTTTTTTTTTTCACCCATAAAGATTGAATTAAATAAAAAAATAAGTCAGACAAAAGAAAAATCAAGTCCTTAATAAATATATGCATATTTATAATAAAAATGGGGTAAATTATAAATATATCCCATCAGATTTGTTTAAAATACGAATTGTCCTACTGTGATTTAGAAATTATAAATATCTCTTTATCATAATTTTTTATTTAACAAAATTAATTAAAAAATTAAAATTACTAATTGATTTTCTATAAAATAATAAAATTATCTGAATTATTATTTGAAATAAATTTTTTATATCATTAAAAATTATTAATTAATTTTATGATTTATTAATAAAATGAGTCATTTGTTATAAAATTTAAAATTTTAAAGGGATGAGATATAATTTTTAAAATTATAAAAAAAATAATATATATTTTAAATAAATTTTATGAAGTGTATTTGTAATTTATGTTGTTAAAAAAATTTATTCTCTCTTCTCAAGACCCCTTAAATAGCCCTATCCCAGAAATTTTTTTTTTTCCCAAAAAATAAACAAACACATTTTGCATTCTTGAAGTGGTTGGTTGTACCTAAGTTGTGCTCGTGAGCTCTTTTATGCTCCGTTTTTACATGTGCTCTGAGATTTTATTTAAGTGGAAATCCAAACACGGCCTTAGTTCAAGATTCAGTATTGTCAGTAGCACAGTGCCTCAAACCTAACCACCCCCCAACACACCGAAGCGACAGAGACAGCAATACTCTCTCTCTCTCTCTCTCTCTCTCTCTCCCCTACCTGAGGTTGGAAAGGAGAAGCAGAGAGTTCCCTTCCCACCTGTTTCTTGTTTTTCTCGTCATCACAAAACCCTCTCTAGCCAAGATCGAATCTATTCCATCAGTTTTCTCGAACACCCAATCTCCGGAAATGGATTTTTTCACTACCCATTTCCTCAAAATCGAATCTTTCACTTCTTCATCACCCTCGAATCTCTCAAACCCATGAAAAAATGGGTTTGGGTGCGTTTTAAACACTAGTCAGAGCTTATTTACAAGATTTTGATTAATGGGTAGAAGTGAATTCAAAGTTTTGAAAGGCAAAAGAGATGGGTTCTCCGATTTGGGGCTTCAATGGAGTCTCCCTGAAGGTTCTTATCACCCAGGAGGCTTGTTTGCTAGTGTTGGCCAAGTGGGTAATAATATGGGTTTTGGCATTTCCCCAAATTCGCCTAATTCTCGAGACAACAATGGTGGATTCAAGCTACCTTATACAGATTTATATGTCAAGTATGTGTCTTCGCCGGAGGGTTTTCGGATTGTGGGTGTTCCAGAGGGGACTGAAGAGGAAGGATTGAGGAAGAAGAAGAGTGGGATGAAGCTTAAAATCAAGATTGCTAATCCCTCACTCAGAAGGTTGATAAGCGGCGCGGTCGCCGGGGCGGTGTCAAGGACTGCTGTGGCTCCATTGGAGACTATCAGGACACATTTGATGGTTGGAAGTAGTGGGCATTCTTCTACTGAAGTGTTTCACAATATTATGAAGACTGATGGGTGGAAAGGGTTGTTTAGGGGCAATTTTGTGAATGTGATTAGAGTTGCACCAAGCAAAGCTATAGAGGTAAAAATCAAAATGATGTCTTTTGATTCTTTCTTGCTTGAATTGTTTCCATTGTTGTATTTTATATATTAATTGCCAATTAGATATGTTCTCAATTGACTGCTTTCTAAAGTATTTTTTGTTGGTTTGTGTCTTGGTTTGGTTTAAGCAAGTTTGTATGATCTAATAGAGGTTTTTTTGGTGTTGTTTGGTATTGTCATCTTCAAATCAAGAAATTGTGAGATTTATTGGTTTATGTATTGCAATAGCTGGCTTGAAGTCACGCGACTGCTCTATATTTGTTGGTTCCTATTTTCTGCTTGTTTATTTGATTCAATGCATGAGCTTTCATGAACTAGTTTGATGTAAAACCGCACCACCTGTATCTGTTTTCTTTGTTTTTATTTGCTGATTGATTTGGTTTTGATGGTTTTCTATTCGAAGAGTTCCTTGTGAGAGAATATGATATATGAGGGTTTTTGTAGTTATGGGGCTTAGATTTATGATGTATTTGCGCAGAGGGTATATCTTTAAGAAACAAAAACCTCTTCCTCCTTTGTTTGTAGTGTTCCAACCTATGAAGCACGGACACGTCCCTGAGACTTGCGTATCAGTGTTGGACACGTGTCGGACACGGACACGCGTACGACACGCTGTTGACACGTGTCCGACACTCTCCCCTGCGTGTCCTCCTTTTTTCAGAATTTTTCAGAGTCGGACACGAGGTTGGACACGCGAGGACACGATTCAGACACGCAGGTGGGTGGATCGAAGAAGCCCTAGAACTGTTGGAGAGGAGAAAGAGAGAGAGCCAAAGACAAAGACAGATCGAGGGGAGAGAGAGAGAGAGGGAGATAGGTCGAGGGAAGAGAGAGACAGATTGAGGACAGAGAAGAAACTCTAACCTGTTCGTCTTCCTCGTCTTCCTCGTCTCCCTCTCTACGCCTCGACCGACCATCGATCGCCATCTCTGCTCTCTCTCTCTCTCTCTCTCTCTCTCTCTCTCTCTCGCTAAAATTTTTGACGTGATAGCTATATACGTTATATACTAACAATATATATACATATATATATATTTATATACTGATAATAAATAATATAAATAAATAAATAATATAACCCCTAACCTTTCTTTTGGTCTTAAATAATATAAATAAATACAAATAATATATTTATTTTTTAATTTTACATATAATAAATAAAATAAATAAATAAAAACAAATAAAAATAGTATATATTTTTTAATTTTACATATAATATATAAATAAAATTATATATATTAAACGTGTCCCCAGTGGGTCGTGTCCCTCATTTTTTGAAAAATTGCGTGTCCGCGTGTTTGTGTCGTGTCCGTGTCGTGTCCCGTGTCCGTGTCCGTGTCCGTGCTACTTAGGTTCCAACTCAAACTGATTACTGTGGGAACAAGTCTTTGAGTTTGATCCTCCTGGCTGTTGGACAACTGCTTCAAGCCTTCAATCTGTCGTTGACTGCTGTAATGAATTTATGATCTCAATTTCCTGAGGCCTGTAAATCTGTTGTTTGTCCCCGTGTTGAAACTTTAGCTAACCACAGTTGGTTTTTCCTTTCAACTTACCAAAAAATTGGCGTTCTTGTCAAAATGTTTCGTCTGGAGCTTTCTTATTTCTATGGATCGCAACTCTACCCTTTATTGATCAAAAGCAAGTCCTACTTTATGTTTCCCAAAACCTTGTATGTATGACATATACCACATGATTTATTTTTATTTTTTTAAATTCTCTCTATCACATCATAACATTATCTTTATTCTGCATTTTGCAAGTTCTATGTCGTCCCTATAACAATATCCAATATCCAACATCCATATATTGTTGCTTTTAAGCATAACTGCATATCTCCATATTTTCCAATCAAATGCATTTTTAATTTCCAATTGATCCCTTTTGTGGTCTATGCTATGCTTTATTTTATGGTAGTTCCTACCATTACCATGATGATAACATTATATGGAAGTTGACAACCTGTAAGATGGTAACCCATAAAACTGCCACTTGAGTTCGGCTTTCAAAATTAGAATGTCAACTTTTCAGTTATTCACCATTATAATATTTTGTTGCAAAAAAGCTATATATTTGTATATAGAGATCATAGACTGATGATGCAACTTATTTTGTTGGTTCTTGATTCATTCACATTTTATATACGTCATCATCACCTTGCTTATATTTATACATACATTGTATCTTGGACTAAAAATCGTGTTTCAATCTTGTTCCTCTGCCTTCTTTTGGCTTTTTACAAAAAATTCTTTTTTACGGTCATCTTTCATCTCTCTTTTACTGCCAATATTCATCTTTGTACTTTTGCTAGCTATAGAAGTTGTTTTTGCTTAATGGAATCTATAATGGTTTCTTGCAATAAAAAATAGTTTGTTGTTTCTAACTTTTTGGTATTGACTTAATTCCTCCCAGTCAACTTGTTTTAACTTATTATTTGGTTTATCCCTTGGACTAATCCCTCTGCAGCTGAACTTTTACAACACCCAACTGGGAATAGTCATGTGTATTGTTCTTATTTTCGACTTTGGTGTGCCCAACAGAACTTAAATACTTTACATTGGTTAATCAATTTGTAATCAGATGATACTTTAATTGGTTTAAATTAGAAAAATGTAGTTTTTGTTTCAATCTGTATACATATTAAGCATTGTCCTCACTTTTATATTAACTAATGTTGCATGCTATTGTATCTTAATTGAAAATACTTTTTTTTCCTCTTTGTAGTTAT
The DNA here is from genome assembly GCA_025200525.1 of Camellia lanceoleosa. Taxonomy (NCBI): domain Eukaryota; kingdom Viridiplantae; phylum Streptophyta; class Magnoliopsida; order Ericales; family Theaceae; genus Camellia; species Camellia lanceoleosa. The sequence goes on along the minus strand of CM045771.1, from coordinate 137,567,975 downwards.
TTGTATATGATACTGTCAACAAGACCTTGTCGCCCAAACCTGGGGAACAGCCGAAGCTCCCTATCCCCGCCTCACTAGTTGCAGGGGCCTGTGCTGGCGTTAGCTCAACTCTGGTTACATATCCACTCGAGTTACTCAAGACACGGCTAACCATACAGGTAACTCAACCCCCATCCGACAATGTGATACACCATAGGAACTGAAACTTCAAATGTAACAATTAAGAATATTGAGCGGGTTATGTTGAATAATATGCAGAGAGATGCTTATGATGGTCTATTCGATGCATTTATTAAAATATTGCAAGAGGGAGGACCAGGAGAGCTCTACAGAGGTCTCACCCCTAGTCTTATTGGGGTAATCCCATATGCCGCCACCAATTACTTTGCATATGATACATTACGAAAAGCATACCGGAAAATTTTCAAGCAAGAGAAAATTGGCAACATAGAAACGCTTCTGATTGGATCTGCAGCCGGCGCGATTTCAAGTAGCGCAACTTTCCCGCTTGAGGTGGCTCGGAAACATATGCAAGTAGGAGCTGTGAGTGGGAGACAGGTTTACAAGAATGTGCTTCATGCACTCTCGAGCATACTCGAACAGGAAGGAATACAGGGTTTGTATAAAGGGCTTGGTCCCAGCTGCATTAAGTTGGTGCCTGCAGCCGGGATTTCGTTCATGTGCTATGAAGCTTGCAAGAGGATATTGGTAGAGAATGAGGAGGACGCATAGAAGATATGGTTCAGAAGAATAAATGGAACTGAGTTGATGCTGTACTCGTTTGAGCGGTAGGTAAAAGGTAGGATACAACTTTATTTTTGGAAAATTTGTTTTTTTTTTTCTTTTTTTTTTTATGACTGAATTTTTTCATTTCAAGGAGCCTGGTTTTATGAAGTTAGAATTGATGTTTTTGAGATCTGATTTGAAAGTGGTTTTGATTTCTTGGTTTGGAAAATGATTGGATTGTACATAGACCAATTACATAAATCTGGTTGAGAAGGCTGCACTGGAGGAAAGTCTCCACTTTTTACAGCTTCAATTTGATTAGGGGGTGTTTGGCAAGTGGTTTTGGGGTTAAAATAGCCACAAAAAACAAAATAGATTATTTTAGCCACAACAAACAAAACATTACATTCAATCCATAATCATTACATTCTTCTTTCACAAAAAAGTCAAAAAAAATTAAAAAATTAAAAAGTCCTTTCCAAATCAAGTTTTTTAACCCAAGCTAAAATAACTAAAAAAATCAAAAAATCAAAAAGCCAACTCACTTTTCAAACGGAGGTTATATCATTTTGTGGAAAACTTAAGATTCGTAGAATGTTTCCTGCATCACTTGATTTTTTTAAGCTAATGAAGTACTAGCTCGAAGTGCAATATCTTACCAATAATTTGTTTAGCCTCGTTTGGAAACATGTATTTTTTAGTAATTTTTAATTTTTTAGCTAAAATGTGACGTAAAAAAATTAATATATTTAATATAATTTTATAATTTTTTACGAAAAGATGTACAAAAAGTAAGAAAAAAAAATTTTCTTTGACTTTTTTGTATAAGTTAATTTTTTAATTTTTTTTAGTAACTATTTGACTTTTAAACTAAAAAGTGATATTGTCAAACAAGGTCTTAGTATCCTCCAATTCTCATTATTTACCCTGTTTGGATAAGGAGTTTGCTTCTAGTGCAGATTTTACTTACAGTTTATAAAGTAAAAATGGCGTGTATAATTTTTTTTTTTTTTTTTTAAATTACCCTGTTTGGATAAGGAGTTTGCTTACAGTTTATAAAGTAAAAATAGCTTAAATAATTTTTTAAAAAAAATTGGTTATTGAGAGTGAGAATTCTTTCCCATCATTCTGTGTGTTCCTCAAATCCGTTGTTTCAAAATATAGCCTCTGCATAAATTAGCTGATTACAGGCAGAACTTCACAACATAACCCAAATTACATTGGTCAAGTTTGAAAGAAAAAAGAGACAGAGAGAGAGACCTAGTAGATTAGGGTTTATAAATCTTCCTATTCATGCAGGAAACAAGGTGGGGCAGCAATTAAAATTTTGATGATTGGTTTTCCAGTCGCATACAACCCTAACCTTAGCATGATCACAATAGGAACATAAACTTGTTCGATGTAATGACTTTCATAACAAGCTGCTCTTTTTTTCTTTTTTCCTTCCTTTTTTTTTTTTTTTCCCTTTTTCATTTTTCTCTACATAAATTTCATAAAGAAGATCAGCAATGCTGTAGATCCTACTACACACCAATCTAAGAAGTTGTCACTAATGACATTTTTCTTTTCGTCTTTTTCTCTTTTGGGGGATGGTGGGGGTTCAGTTCTGCTCCTCACTATCTCCGACTTCTCTTCTCTCTGCCTCAGCAGCCATCAGCTCATCGAACTTATCTGCCTTTCCCAGCATTATTTCAATCTACAAAAAAGAGGAAAAATCCATAAAATAAGATACATCATGGATTCCAACCCACTTAACACTCCCACATAAAAAGTCGCAAGAATGATATTTCCTTGTCATAACATAAAACACGGTGCTCTTTCGACCACGTTTGCAGCTTTTACCAGTTCATAAGCACCAGATTAGGTAAACATGGCATGCTCTTTCAAGAGACCAGGCCAGAACATATACTTTTGCAGAGCAAATATGACAGCAACCATGTCTTGTAGGAAGAAAAATACAATTTGCACATCACGTCTGCATAAAAAAAATCCATCATAGTGCCTAAGCTTTACGAACAAAATGTATGCATGCTACATTTTCAAAAAAAATTCCATTCTCCTTTCTTGGCTTCTAAATTTTTCCAACCAGGATGCATTCATACAACTAGATAACCAAAGTGGAAAAGTATATCAACTGGGATATCAATCATCTGGACAATTTTTATTTTGTGCCATTCTACGAGTGACAAATGAGAAAACAGCATATGCAACGGCAGGTCCAGCACCCTTTCTTTATTCATCTTAATATTGGAACATAGACAGGGTAGTTGATAACCAAGGATCAGTTATTTTAGCAAGGCATGCAATGTATCATCATTTTTCAAATTACCTTTGCTTTTGGAACAGGTCGTGCTTCAGGTTCATCCCTCATATCAACAGTCAATGTCCGGATCTCTGTGTAACATGAATGTTACAAAATTCGGTTACAAAAGCCCAAAAAGGGCTTTAAGGGGAAAAGAGACTTGTGAAGCAGAGTGAGATACTCACTTTTTTCAACCGCAAATCCATTGTTCTTCAGAATTTCAGCCACAGTGACCACTGTTGCAATTGCTGTGGACATTATGTAATGTAACATGTCAATCCTTCGGCAAACCATAAAAAGAGCATGGAAAGATATGGTGTTATATATATATATATATATATTTTTGACAACACCGCATTTGAGATTGGACTGCAAGAAGCATGTCTGCTAAATGTTCACGTAAGAGTTTAAAACCAACAGCAATAAGACAAGGGTTATTAACCATAACATGTGATTTAAGGCATCCAGAGTAAATATGTGATCCCATTTTGTGAACAAATTGAACCACTATGTGTTACACTAATGCATAAACCCCCACACAATACACACAAACACACATTTACATACAAAAGGCCTTGAGATGCATATCACTAGTCTAGGGCAAAAACAGCGTACGACATTCATCATGAAACCACGTTGACCAACCCCCCCAGTTACAATTGAATAAAACTGTGGTGGTGACAATGATAACAATGCAGCAAACTAGTTGATGTATGGCATCCATCACCTCCCCATTCATTTAAGCTTTGAACACGACTCAACTCTTGAATCGGTCTCCTCCAATCAGCTCTTTGTAGAGCCTTATCCTCAATTAAATCATAGGCAAGGCACAGTTAAAAAATATTAAATTCATGTTCACAAGATGTCACAATAGATATACATGAGCCCTCTCCCTATCACAACATCCCTGCTTTTTTGCCATTGGGGTCAGCTATTTGAAAGATACTACACTAAACACAACAGAGGTGAAGTTGACCGGCACAAATATGCAATTATTTTTCCATCAAAGAATCAACGAAGCAACATGTTCACAAGATGTCACAATAGATATACATAAGCCCTCTCCCTATCACAACATCCCTGCTTTTTTTGCCATTGGGGTCAGCTATTTGAAAGATACTACACTAAACACAACAGAGGTGAAGTTGACCAGCACAAATATGCAATTATTTTTCAATCAAAGAATCAACGAAGCAACATTGGTAGGAAATTAAACACCTATCTTCTGTGCCATGAAAATTAGCATGAAGCAACCAATTCAAGAAGAGGGCTAAAAAGGTACAATAGCACAATCAAAAGGCCTGTATACAACCAAACAGTTTACAATACACTCATCACAGTGAACTTGTGTTTTCTTCCTCTTATTTTATTCCCTGACAAACCTAATTCACAAAACCTATTTCCTAAACCCAATAAAAATTTGATGAGAGAGAGAGAGAGAGAGAGAGAGAGAGAACAAAAAGAATCCTTGCAGGGTAGAAAGCTATTTCTTACTATTACATGTCTTGTTTTTTTATAATGAAAGATATACCTTCCTACCTTTGCCATACTCACCAGACCTTTTTCCTAGCTTCTCTTTTCCTATTCACTTCTGATTAATGCACTAGAACAATAGTTTGGAGGGTTTATCAACTGATCTTACATGTTATAAACGATTGCATTTTCATTTTACAGATATGAATGCAATTTTTAGTTTTGATCAGAAGAACACTCAAGAAGTAAATGCCAACCCTATCAATTTTCAGCCAAACTCCACTTGAGCTAAAAATCTCAACTCCAACTCAAATTGCACCATTGTTTTGTATTTGAACAAACCATAATATTCTTGTCTCAATCATCATAAATCAAGAGTTTATTGTCTGTATCTCAACAAAACTGCCGAGCTAATTACGATAACTCGGTCAAAGCAACAACCAAAATTTATACTAAAGCAGCATTAACAATAAATAAAGATAAAAAAAATACGGGTAAATTACACTTACACCCCTGAGGTTTGGGTTGAATACATATCACCTCTGATGTTTGAAAAATTACATTGACGCCCTTGTCACTGTAATTATTTAAACGGAATTAACGTTGATATCAAAAAGACTTTAAATTCATACACTTTCTTTTTTCTATCCGGAGTTGTTACTTTTTATATAAATAGAATTTGTGAAATGAGACTATTACCCACACGGGTGGAAATGTAATTTCTATAATGTCAGGGGTGGGCCGTAATCGGACAAAACCTTAGGGTGTCAGTATAATTTACCCAAAATCCAATATGGAATACAAAAAATTGCCAAAGTTTATTATAAAAAAAAGAAAAAGGAGAACAGAAGTAATACCCATTCCAAGAGCAGACAGCTCAACCTCATTATATTGCTGCATATACCTCTGCAAATACAATTATCAACCAAATAATGAGAGAAAAATGACGTAAAATTGATTCCATTAATTTTTACAAACTCCTACAGAAATCTTTGCTGTGCTGAATATATATATATATATATAGAGAGAGAGAGAGAGAGATGAATATGGGGGGGACCTTAGCGAGGTTGACATAGAAGAAGAGGGGTTTCTTGGTGTTGGAGACCTGGATGCGGTTCCTCTTGTGAGATTCAGAGATGTTGATGCTCTTCACTTCCATTTTCCCCAACTCAAAACCCTAATCAAACCCCAAATCTCTCGATTCTAAACCCTAATCCGATCCCCCAAAACAGTCTTGTTGTTCTTCTGATGACGAGGTCGTCAAAACGACGACGTGTCTCGAGCTGGTTAGGACACTGGGCCTTGGGCTTTTTAATCTATCTATTCATTTCTTGGTTTGCTGGGTTGAAAGAAAGTACTTGGGCCTACAACCTTATTCTCTGCACCTTTTTTCTTTTTCTTTTTTTGGTTCTGACTCTATATTGTTATATGCCTGAAAATGGTTTATTTATTTTATTTATAAGTCCCATGCTCATTTTCTCATTATGTGAAATCTTTTGATTTTTGATTTTTCCTCTATCTGGGTCTTTTAAGTTTGAATCAATACATTCTAATTCATTCCTAATAACTCCCAATGGAGGTTGGAAAAATGGTTTTATATAGGCTGGTTTTATATAGAATTATTTTTTAGCTCAATTTGGGTGGACCCCAAACACCTTTTGGGGTGGGTCCGAAGAGGTGAAGTGTTCCTTATCGCGTGGCAAGTCATACGGTGAAGACGGAACGTCAAAACCATTTATGAGTGAATGGAAAGATGACGTTATTTTCGGGTCTAACATTAATTTTTTAGATAAAATTCTTTTGAATTTTTTCAATAAAAATTAGTGTGGGAATTTAATTTAATTCTAAATTCAAATTTTGGATTCCTTCGTGGTTTCTTAAAGTTTGTAATTTTAGAATTTAATTTAATTCTAAATTTAAATTTTAGGTTCTTTAAATGTTTCCTAAAGTTTGTACCTCTTCATTTATTTATTTATTTAACTATTTCATTAGTTTTATATATATATATATATTTGAAATAGTTTAATTAATAAATTACTTACAAATCTTTGACTTGGTCCACGTGGACAACTTTTCAATTTGTTTGAATATGTTTCAAAGCAACGGTCAGATTTGTTTGTTTTCAAACAGGTTGAAATTTGAACTATACCTGTTCAAATCTGTTTTGCACCTATTCGGATCTATTGTTTTGCCTATATATATATTCATTTTGTTGCAGTCTAGGGATCGGAGTTAGGAAAAAATTCAATCTGTTTGTGGTCTTTTTGCTGTCCAAAAATTCTGCATTTGTTTATTATTCTTCATATTAGTTTTAGTATAAATTTTCAGAGAGTTAGAACACAGGTTTGGTTCACCGAACAAATTGTTTGGAGTACTACTACAATTTGTGAAGATCATTGTATCTTGGGAGATAGACGCCACTCAACCGTAAGTACCATAGCGGGGCGAATCTGTCTTAAGGACAGAGTGTTACACACTCGACTTGGTCTTGAATTATTTATTCGGTTCAATGAAATAAATTCTGTAAGATTTATTTTAGTTTGTTTGATTTAATTTCAGTTTATTTTATTTACACAGAAGATTGTTCTGACAATCTTAAGACAGATTCGAATTATTCTGTTTACAGAATTTTTCGTTTGTTTCCCTTTTTCATTCTTCGTAAATAATTTCGAAAGAAAATTATTTTCTGTGGATTTACAAAATAATATTCTGGTTGGAAAAACAAATAGTTATTATATACTATTTGACAGATAGTAGTAATATATTGTCTTTTTTCTTTGACAACAACTAGTAGTACGATACTGGTGTCATTAACAATTCAGAATATATTTTTGTGAAATTTTTTCAGAAATTAATTTTGGGTTTTAGAAATTATTTTATGAGTTTTCATTAATTAAAATTCTGTTTTCAGTATTTTCATTATTGGAGTGTAACAAGAGATTTAAATTTTTGTGTGAAATTAATTTGGTTAAATAAATTTTATTTTTCCAAATTAATTGAAAAATAAAAGTTATATTTTTATTTCTTTTATTTTACAGAATTTAATTTCTTGTGTGGAATTAATTTGGTTAAATAAAATTTTATTTTATTTCCAAATTATTTGGATAATAAAAGTTATATTCTTATTTCTTTTATTTTACAGAATTTTATTTTCCGTGTGGAATTATTTTGGTTAAATAAAATTTTATTTTATTTCTAAATTAATTGAAAAATAAAATTTATAGTTTTTATTTCTTTTATTTTCTGTGTGGAATTAATTTGTTTAAATATATTTTATTTTATTTTCAAATTAATTAGAAAATAAAAGTTACATTCTTGTTTTTTTTATTTTTACAGAATTTAATTCTGTGATTTTGGTTTAATTTTCTGTGTAGTGTAAATTCTAATTATAACTTTGTTTTATATATTAGAATCGATGGTTACTGAAACTAATGCCCAAACAAGAACTGCTGTGGTGGCTGCAATTGCACCTATCCCCTCTGCTGTGATGACAGTACCGATAAATCACGATGAAAAGCCAGAGAAGTTCTCGGGAACTAACTTTAAAAGATGGCAACAGAAAATGTTATTCTATCTTATAACTCTGAACCTGGCTCGTTTCCTCCGTGAAGATGCTCCTATCCTGAAAGAGGATGAAACCGACCGACAAGTGGTTGCTGCGGTTGATGCTTGGAAACATGCTGATTTCCTTTGCCGGAATTACGTCTTGAACGGACTTGACAACACATTATACAACGTCTATAGTTCAATCAAGACAGCAAAGGAACTTTGGGAATCGTTGGAGAAAAAGTACAAAACGAAATATGCTGGCTCAAAGAAATTTGTGGTTGGCAGATTCTTGGATTTTGTTATGGTTGATTCAAAAACTGTGATCAGCCAAGCTCATAATTTCCAACTCATTCTACATGACATTCACACAGAAGGCATGTCTCTCAGTGAATCCTTCAAAGTTGCAGCCTTAATTAAAAAATTACCCAAATGCTGGAAGGAATTCAAGAACTACCTTAAACACAAGCGCAAAGAAATTTCTATGGACGAGTTAATTATGCGTTTAAGGATTGAAGATGAAAACCGCAATTCTGAAAAGTGAGCTGGTAAGCATCCTATGGAGTCTAAGGCAAATGTGGTGGAACATGCTTCAAAAACCAAGAAACGAAAGTCTTCTGGAGAAAGTTCATCACAAGGCTCTAAAGGAGGAAATAATAAAAAGTACAAGTTTAATGGCAAATGTTACATCTGTGACAAAGAGGGACATCGGGCCAAAGATTGCCGTAATAAAGGCAAAAGCAAAAGAAGAACAAGCAAGAAGCCTGCTCAAGCCCATATAACCGAAGTGGACAATATTTCCAATGGTGTCGATGACATCAATCTTTCTGCAGTTGTTTCCGAGGCAAATCTTGTCGGAAATCCTAAAGAATTGTGGGTGGACACTGGTGCTACTTGCCATATTTGTACCGACAAAAAGATGTTCACATCTTATTCTTCAGTGGACAATGGTGAACAACTTTTTATGGGCAACTCCTCAACTTCCAAAGTTGAAGGACAAGGAAAGATTGTACTCAAGATGACATCTGGAAATGAACTCACTCTCAACAATGTACTATATGTACTGGACATTCGCAAGAATCTTGTTTCCGGATCTTTGTTAAGTAAGAATGGGTTTAGGCTAGTATTTGAGAGTGATAAATTTGTACTTACTAAGAATGGGATGTATGTAGAAAAAGGTTACATGTCTGATGGCCTTTTCAAGTTAAATGTAATAACCGTTGTACCCTCAGTTATTAATAATACTACATCTTCTTCTTACTTACTTGAGTCTTCAAATTTATGGCATGGTAGACTAGGACATGTTAATTATGAATCTTTGCGTAGATTAATTAATATGGAATGTTTACCTAAATTTGACATTGATTCAAATCATAAATGTAAAATTTGTGTTGAGACAAAATTATCTAAAACTCATTTTCATTCAATTGAAAGAAGTACAAAACCACTTGAATTAATTCATAGTGACATTTGTAATTTTAAATCAATTTAAACCAGAGGTGGGAAAAAGTATTTTATCACTTTTATAGATGACTATACTAGATATATTTATGTTTATTTAATTCGAACCAAGGATAAAGTTTTGGAAACTTTCATTCAATATAAGAATGAAGTTGAAAATCAACTTGGTAAGAAAATCAAGAAACTTAAAAGTGATAGAGTTGATGAATATGAATCACATTTTGGTGAGTTTTGTAAAGAACATGGAATAATTCATCAAACCACTGCTCCTTACTCACCTCAACAAAATGGAATTGCTGAAAGGAAAAATGGAACTTTAAAAGAAATGATGAATGCCATGTTAATCAGTTCTGGATTTCCTCAGAACTTGTGGAGGGAAGCAATACTTTCTGCTAATTATATACTTAATAAAGTACCCCGAAAGAAAATGAATCAAACATCTTATGAATTGTGGCATGGAAGAGTACCATCCTACAAATACTTAAAAGTGTGGGAATGTTTGGCTAAAGTGGCTATTCTTAGTCCTAAAAAGACTAAGATAGGTCCTAAGACCATTGATTGCATTTTCATTGGTTATGTCAAGAATAGTAGTGCATATTGGTTTTTGATTCATAAATCAGAACATTCCGAAATGCATGTAAATACTATTATTGAGTCTCAGAATGCATCATTCTTTGAACATGTATTTCCAAATAAAATTGGACAAGAGACTAGTAATAATAAGAGATCTTTTGATGCTATTACTAGTAATGATCAAGAACATGATCAAGAGCAAGAGTTAGACCAAAATGAGAAAGAAGAACCTAGGCGTAGTAAACGTGCTAGAACCTCAAAATCTTTTGGTCCAGATTTTCTAACATTTTTGTTAGAAAATGAGCCTTTAACTTTTAAAGAGGCTATGTCCAATCCTGAAACTCCTTTATGGAAAGAAGCTGTCAATAGTGAAGTTGAATCCATCTTGCAAAATCACACTTGGGAATTAGTGGACTTTCCACCAGGTTGTAAACCTCTTGGGTACAAGTGGATTTTCAAAAGAAAATTAAAAGCGGATGGATCAATAGACAAATACAAGGCAAGACTTGTAGTCAAAGGTTTTAGACAAAAAGAAGGTCTAGATTACTTTGACACATACTCACCGGTTACTAGAATAACATCAATTAGAATGCTAATTGCCATTGCATCTCTATACAATCTAGAAATTCATCAAATGGATGTTAAAACTGCTTTCTTAAATTGTGAGTTAAATGAAGAAATTTACATGGAACAACCAGAAGGGTTTTCTGTTCTAGGAAAAGAAAAGAAAGTGTGTAAATTAGTTAAATCATTATATGGTTTAAAACAAGCGCCAAAGCAATGGCATGAGAAATTTGACAAGGCAGTGATGTCAAATGGATTTAAAATTAATGAGTGTGACAAATGTGTTTATATTAAAAACACAGACAAAGGTTATGTCATTGTATGTCTTTATGTGGATGATATGCTCATCATAGGTAGTAATAATAATATGATTACAACTACCAAGAAAATGTTGAATAAACATTTTGACATGAAGGACATGGGCATTGCTGATGTAATTCTTGGTATGAAAATTACCAAAACATCAGAAGGATATGTATTGTCACAAACTCATTACATTGAGAAAATACTTGACAAATTCAACAAAGATGATGATCATCTTGCTAGAACACCTGTAGATGTTAATTTGTATCTTTCTAAGAATGTACAGGCAATTATTTCTCAATTAGAGTATGCTCAAATTATTGGAAGCTTAATGTACTTGATGAACTGCACTCGCCCAGATATAGTTTATGCAGTAAGTAAATTAAGTTGATATACGAGTAATCCGGGAGTAGAACACTGGAAAGCAATTATAAGGGTTCTAAGATATCTCCGATTCACTCGTAATATTGGGCTGAATTATACTCGATATCCAACAGTACTTAAAGGATACTGTGATGCAAATTAGATATCGGATACTAGAGATACAAAGTCCACCAGTGGGTATGTCTTTACTCTTGGTGGGGCGGCTGTATCTTGGAAATCTTTCAAATATACTTGTATTGCTAGGTCTACTATGGAATTTGAATTCATAGCTTTAGACAAAACAGGGGAAGAGGCAGAATGGCTTCGCCACTTCCTTGAAGATATTCCAATATGGCCAAAACCGGTGCCTGCTATATGCATATATTGCGATAGTCAATCAGCTATAGGTAGAGCACAGAGTCATATGTATAACGGTAAGTCATGACACATTCGTCGTCGACATAACACCGTAAGACAACTACTCTCTAATGGAATTATTTCCATAGAATATGTTAAGTCTAAAGACAACATAGCGGATCCACTAACCAAAGGGTTAGCAAGAGAGTTAGTTGAGAATTCATCGAGGGGAATGGGACTTAAGCCTATTAAATAAGAGTTACCACAACGACAACCCAACCTAGTTGACTGGAGATCCCAATATCTAGGTTCAAAGGGACAACCGAGTTGTGAATGACTCAAAAGGATCACTGGGGAGTCTAACTCCTACCAATTTCTTTGATGAAATAGTGATGTCAAAATAAAATAAAATTTTATTTGAGGTTAAGTAAAATTTTAATGATTCTTATATCTAGGTAAACCTAGTGGAGTATGGCAGGATACTCTTCATAAGCATCACCTATGTGAGTGTGAACTAGGTCGATTCTATGAGATTTGTGAAGGGCTACAATTCTCTAGAGCACTCATGAAAGACCAAGTTGTTCAGGGCCAAAATGAACACAATAGTGAGAACTAAACTGTGTCTGGGAATATACTGTGTGAGTTCTATTGTCTTAGTTTACACAAACGGCTGATCAGTTCAAGACATCATGTTCACTGGTTAGCTAATAAATCCGATAGTGTCTCACAAGGGAAGGTTCAAAGCCAAAAGCTACCTATCCTTTGCAGAATATTTCCAATTTCTAAACTCTCTGATTAGATCATTTTGTTGCATTTTCTCTCCGTCAAATTCCATTCATGTGGGGGATTGTTGGAAAAATAGTTTTATATAGGCTGGTTTTATATAGACATATTTTTTAGCCCAATTTGGGTGGACCCCAAACACCTTTTGGGGTGGGTTCGAAGAGGTGAAGTGTTCCTTACTGCGTGGCAAGTCACACAGTGAAGACGAAACGTCAAAACCATTTATGAGTGAATAGGAAGATGACGTTATTTTCGGGTCTAACATTAATTTTTTAGATAAAATTCTTTTGAATTTTTTCAATAAAAATTAGTGTAGGAATTTAATTTAATTCTAAATTTAAATTTTAGGTTCCTTAAATGTTTCCTAAAGTTTGTACCTCTTTATTTATTTATTTATTTAACTATTTCATTAGTTTAATATATATATATATATATTTGAAATAGTTTAATTAATAAATTACTTACAGATCTTTGACTTGGTCCACGTGGACAACTTTTCAATTTGTTTGAATATGTTTCAAAGCAACGGTCAGATTTGTTTGTTTTCAAACAGGTTGAAATTTGAACTATACCTGTTCAAATCTGTTTTGCACCTATTCGGATCTATTGTTTTGCCTATATAGATATATTCACTTTGTTGCAGTCCAGGGATCGGAGTTAGGAAAAAATTCAGTCTGTTTGTGGTCTTTTTGCTGTCCAAAAATTCTGCATTTGTTTATTATTCTTCATATTAGTTTTAGTATAAATTTTCAGAGAGTTAGAACACAGGTTTGGTTCGCCGAACAAATTGTTTGGAGTACTACTACAATTTATGAAGATCATTGTATACTGGGAGATAGACGCCACTCAACTGTAAGTACCATAGCAGGGCGAATCTGTCTTAAGGACAAAGTGTCACATACTCGACTTGGTCTTGAATTATTTATTCGGTTCAACGAAATAAATTCTGTAAGATTTATTTTAGTTTGTTTGATTTAATTTCAATTTATTTTATTTACACAGAAAATTGTTCCGACAAAGGATACCTCCCACGAAAAATATTTAATTGTCCCAAATTGACAAGACATTTTCTTTACATTTCAATTCATTCCTTATACCTCCCAAGAAAAATCTCGCATTGGTCCAAATTGACGAGTTGGTGTCACCTTAGTTTATTCATGCAATTATAATCTATTTTTTTGAAAGATTCTAACTTTCATGGTTTGATTTGTCTTCGAAACCTATTTATTGAAGAAATAAATAAAATTATTAGTGTATAAATATTAGTGTATGTCCATGTTTAAAAGTACGGTATAATTAATAATGAGATCAAAATATAATTGAGTATAAAATTATTAAGTTAAAATGTAGCTCATCAAATTTGTTGCTAAAAATTTTAAGTGGAAATATAAATACAGGTCCGATTTGTTATCCGAAAATAAAAATATGTTATCTTTGTCACTGAGGTGGACTTTTTCAATCTTTAAAGAAATCACACTATCTCCATTATCTCTCTTATCTCTCTTTGTGAAAAGATTACATTTTAATAGTAAAACTAAACCATTTTTTTGTTAACAGAACGTAATTTAAACCCAATTTAAATTTGTTCACCAAAGAAAAAAACATTTTCCAAAAAAGATCTTTCAATTATATTTTGATCTCATCAATAAATATAAATATTTCTAATGATGTTTTGTCTCTTAATAACCAAGCAACTTTTATTTATTTATTTATTTAAATTTCGAATTCAACTTTGTAAACTAAAAAAAAATTCCACAAATATTTTTTAACATGATTATAATCAAACCCAGCAGCACTAGCCAACACACAAAGCAAATGTAAAAAAATAAAATAAAATAAAATAAAAAACCAATTTCACATGCCCTTTACTTCAAAATCCTCTTCCCTATTTATTATTATTTTTTTTTACCTTTCATATACTAACTACAAAAACCCATAAATCTAGGGCATACTCTTCACTTTTAAAAGCATAAAACACATAAACCCATAAATCTAGGGCAGGCCCCAGTTATAGGAAAAAAAATAAAATAAAAATAATGTTTGGTTTCTCACTCCTCTTCCTTTCTCCTCTCTCTCCCAACCTCTCCAATTCCAAACCCTCCTCTTACAATTTCTTTCAAAACTACAGTATCTCTCATAGACAACAACCCAAGATTCAAAAACCCTTATTACTGATCAGAATCTGAAATCACCCTTTCCGTAAAATTATACCATCCTCATCAACAATAGCCCTCTCCGAAACCACCCTTACTGCCACCCCAGAACTCCTCTTCCATGCTGTCTCCAACACGACGCCGTAGGGCCAAAACCTTATCCGTGGTTATCTATGGCAATACTACCATTAGCCGCGACTTCAGCAGGTATCGTACAACGATGGTTTGTTTGGATCCAGTACTCCCCATGCCGAAAATGCTACACTCAAACTGACCCGATCTTCGATTTGATCAAATTGACTCGCTGAGCTGCAATAACCATCAAATTTGTCTCTACCAAGTATTGTACGGCAACGATTCGTTCATAGTGGGCAATTTCTCAACCGAAATGTTGACGTTTCGGAGGACCAGAATCCCCAACGTTGCTCTCGAATGCGATCACAACAACAAAGGCTTGTTCGTCGATGTTGCTGGGTTGTTGGGTTTAGGCCGGGGGAAGTGAGGTTGCGAGACAAAAGAGAGAGTGTTTAGTGAGGCTGGAGATTGGAAAGTGAGGCTGAGAGCCTTAAGCAAGATATGAGAGTTTAAAGAGAGAGTGAGAAAAGCATGAGTGAGTGAATGTGCGTTTTGAAATTTAAAATCTGGAAAGTGAGACTGAGAGAAAGAAAGATAAAAGAGTGTAGAAAGAGAATGATGTGAGACGTGAGAGAGACAGAGGGAGCATGGGTGGGTGCAAAGTTTTAGATGGTGATGTTAAATGTGAAGATGCTGCTATGCATAAAGCACAATAGCAATTACTGCACATGGTACAGGGCATTTTGTTTATCTCTTCTTCTTTTTTTGGCTCATTATTGTTAAATGGTATTGGCTTTTAAAAATATTCTTTGTGGCAAAATGTTTCATTAATTTTGTTATTGGTTTCATTTATTTAAAGAAAAAAAAACCCTTTGACCAAAATATTACTGATTTTCTTATTGGTTATTAAAAAAAATATTATACTTACAACTTATCTCTGAGTATTTGTTAAAAATCAAATAATGTTAGAAAATTTTAAATTTTTAATACATAGTTAAAATATATATATATATATATATATAAGGGCAAACTTCACTTTATCCCCCTATGATTTAGGCCATATGCGAATTACCCTCCTGACGTTAACCCCGCTGTGCTTGATGAAGTAAAGTGCACAGTTAGCTTTTCCATCTAAATTAACAGGCTGTGAGATTCACACGCCATGAAGAGAGTAAACTATGTTTTATGACCAAAATACCCCTCTATATGTAAAACTCTCTCTCTCGCTCTCTCTCTGTTGAAACCAAACGTTCTCTGTCTCTCTCTATCTTCTCTCTTATCTATAGTTCTGCAGCGCCGTCCTCTCTTTCTCTCTGTTTTGCAGCTCCTTCGCCATTGTGATCTCGCCATCGCCGTCACCATCGTAACCTCGTATCAAACGCTCCCTCTCTCTCTCTTCCCTCCACTATGTTTCCCTCTCTCTTGAGTTCATGATTGATGATTGGCGCTGGCAGAGCGCAGTGAAGTCAAGCTGGGCGAGTCGAACTCCTTCATACGCTGCCGCCTAAGAAGTCAATCATGAGAGAGGCGATACTCTCAGATCCACCCTCTCTCTCTCTATATATATACATATATGATGTCCATGCTTGTAATCCATTGTTTATTATTGTAAAATTGTGGTTGAGATTGAACAGATCGTGAAAGAGAAGATTGAACACCTCTGAGATATAGTTTGCTTAAGTTGAATTGATTCAACCATTTTTATTTTAGATCCTAATATTTTAATTTGAACAGATTATATCATATATATGTTTATAATCTCTCTTTTTTTTTTGGTAGCTTCTTTTTGTATAGATAATGAATCATTTGTTGTTGGTAGCTTCTTGGAAGAATCATCGAGAGATCTAAATCCATGGCCATGATAACAAGAATATATATAAAAGCTTTTCAAGGGGAGAGAAAAAACATAGAGAGAAAGAGATCAAGAATTCAAGATCTTTGAAAATATTGTTTGATCTTTAATTAGTTTCTATGATTGTTTGACATGCATACAAAAACATCCACCAAGATCACACTTGGATTTTTTCTCGGTTAAGGACCCAATTGGTTTTTTTTTTTTTTTTTAATCTCTTTTTTTGTGGATAAATGTGTATGTAATTGAAAAAACTGAAATCAAATATATATATATATATGTATATGTACATGATTTTGTTTTTGCGTCTACTGTATGTGTATATATATATATGATTACTAATCATTAAACACCACATGAGAGAGAGAGAGAGAGAGAGAGAGAGAGAGAGAAGATGAAGATGAAAATGAAGAGGATGAACTGTGAAGAAGATGAAGAAGATGAAATGGAGAGAGACAAGAAGATGAAGATGAAGGTATAATTGTTAATTTACAACTTTTGTTAACAGAAGTTAGTGTACACTTTACTCCATCAACCACAGGGGGTTATGTGGTAATATTCGACCATCAGAGAATAATCCGCACATGGCCTAAACCATAAGGGGTGAAGTGAAGTTTGCCCTATATATAAATTATATTAAAAATGAATATATATATATAAGTGTGTAAGAATAGATAAAATGTGTATTAAAATTTTAATTTTTGAACATTATTTAATTTTTAACAATCCGTAGCGTAGTTTTTTTAAATACAATCAATAAGAAAATCAATAATAATTTGATTAAAGTTTTTTGGGGAAATAATAATAAAAAATTAAAAAAACTCATAGGATTTGACCCTTATAACAAAACTCTAATATTTTGATTTGTTTTCAATCTAAACTGTTTATCTATTTATATTAAGTAAAACTAATGAAAAAATTGTATTTTAGCCATTAAACTCAACAATAAAAATGGTATTTTAAACATTTTATGTATACCTACATTAAGTTTAATGGATTAAATACACTTTTTATGTCGGTTTTATTTAATAAAAATAGTCAAATAATTTAGATTAAAAAAAATAAGGGTTTAAATTAAAAAAATTAAAACCACAATATTTATTTTATTACCATGGTCAAACTCAGAGATTTTTTTTTTTTTTTTGTGATTTGTCCAAACTTTGTCTTAAGAGATACTTTTAAAAGTCCAATACCATTTTATACACAAAAAATAAAAAATTAAAAATTAAAAAACAAAATTAAAAAACAAACCAAAGACTCATTCTTGAAGAAAACAATTACATTAGGAGAAAATAGTGCACTATACTTGAAATTTGGGAAAAAACTCAAAAAAAGAGAGAAGATGGGTGGATAGATAGTTGAAAGACTCAAAAAAGGAGAGAGAGAGAGATATATATATTTTGGAGGAAAAAACAAAAGTAAAGAAATCATCTGAACCGTTGATTCAGAATGTATCTCTAATATACTTTAAGACATTTTCAAAAGCAACCTACCATATTATATTATATATAGATATATATAATCTGATCAATAGTGTAATGATATGGAGTATTTACTCTGTTTGGTTTCAATTTTCCAAATTCACTTTTCCGAAAATTTTATTTTTTTGTTTTTCATATTTTTTTATTTTCACTGATTTTTTTTAGGGGTTTTTTTTTTTAAGGTTCTTGATATTATGATTTTATAGGATAAAGGACATCAAATATTTTTATGATGTCTAAGATCCATCAACAATATTTTCATAATGTCTAAGGTCCCTCAACCTTGATCCAGAGAAATTTCAGTCCAGAGAAAATTGGTCCAGAGAAATTTCAATCCAGAGAAAATTGGTGCAGAAAAATTTCAGTCCAGAGAAAATTGGTCCAGAGAAATTCAATTCTGTTTAAAATCCAGAGAAATTTTTTGCTGACTTCAAAGTGTTTTGATATCTATGTTTCCAATTCACTACATAAATATAATATCCTTCCTAAGGACTACCTTTCTCATTTTCTTAGACAATAGAGCCACAGCCACAACAATAGGCTAGCTAGTCAGACGTTTAAACAAGAATAAAGGTCCAAGTGAGAACGCCACAATTCAAGCTCTAAATTTTACCAACAAGCATTGTATCAGAGGCAACGAAAAAAGTATAAGGAAACACAAGCAAACACAAAAAACACAAGCAAAGGCATCATATTCATCACATAAGCTACCAATTTTAGTTCACAAATCTGTGCTCAACCATGTTTGTGTGAAAACAAAGTTGATGTTTGGAAGTAATTACCAAACAATCCATCAAAGAAAGTAGTATCCCTCAAGTGAATAAAAAACATGGAACTAAATGTTTGGGAGACCACTTCAAATTTACAATCAAATTGCCCTTCAGAAGACAAAATGTTAAATTTATAATCAGTACACAACTTTTTTCTTGCAGATCATCTGTTGTAACTTTGGCTGCTGCCCACTCTCTGGCCTTGGCAGCCCAATCTTCTTCATTCAAGCTTCAGCACGATGAACAGCAGAGATGGCGATGAAAACGCTGGTGTAGCCGACTGGAACGGGGCCAAACCAGACAAACCAGAGAAAATTGGGTTGGTCCAGAGAAATTCTTTGGTTTAGACTCAATTTTCTCTAGGTTGAACTAGTGCTCTACTTCAGAGAAATTCTTTGATGCTGTTGTCTTACACTACCCATTGGAAAAGCGTGGAATCAAAGCCACTTCTTGGCCAACCCATTTTCTCTGGAGAGAATCTGTCCAGAGAAATTCTCTGAGATTTTGGCCACTATGTAAATTTTTTCTTCTTTAGTTTGTTTCTCTGTAAACTGTCAGTTTGATGCTTTTGCTTGTTCTTGTACTCTACCCAGAATAAAATGTGAAGTTGTGGTTAACAACCAAGTTGAATTGTTAATTATTTAGTGCCTGAGTTGGGAGCGTACATTGAATTTGCATTTAGTTTCTTTGAATTTGCATTTAGTTTCTTTGAATATTTGACCTAAAATTCAGTTCAAATGAAAAAAAATAATCGAAATAGACGTTTTGTGACCTAAATTACCAGAGAAATTCTCAACCCAGAGAAAATTCAGTTTCATTGCCAAATACTCCTGGAAGCTTTCTCTGGGTTGAATCCAGAGAAAATACAAATTTCTCTAGGTTGAATCCAGAGAAATTTGAGAAATTCCACTACTAAGAAGGTGGAGAATTTTTAAAAAAAGAAAAAGAAAAAAAAAACTATTTTACAACAAAAACAATCTTCTAATTTTCATTTGAAGAAACAACCAGAATTCAAAATGCTAAACCGAAAACTAGGTAATAACATACTCGAAGGTAGAAAAAGAGTTATATGGAGTTGGATTAGTGAGATCAAAACCTGGACACACTTAGCAAAATCGAGGTGATAAAAGATGATTGAAAAAAACACATACCATTTTTTGAACCGTGATTTTGAAGATCTAGAATTGTCAAAAGAAGAACTAAATCGGTATATATTACTAAAACGATGGCTAAACCAACAAGGACGATATATATATATATAATCAGAAAAATGGAAATGAGAGAAATTTGTGTTTTGAAAAGACGAACCTCCAAAACAAAGAAGGTACAGAGAAATTTGTGAAAATCGTTCTTTTGCAGCAAAGTCTATGATCTTCTTCGATATATCAAAATCTCTCTCTCTCTCTCTAAAAATGACGACTTTTGGCAGATAAGTAAAGTGAAGCTGCCTGATAATTATCAATCTTTGTTGACCGTGGTCCATGATACCTCCGGTTGCCAACAATGGTGCTTAAATAACTGTTCGTGTGTGGCATATGCATTTCCAGCTGGAATTGGGTGTTTGGTTCCTCATATGCTGCTTTGACATTAGATCAGCAGAGCTGCTAGTTTGCCATTTTTGTAGAGAGAGAAAGAGAAGAACCTTATGACTAGACCTTTTTTCATAATTTAGATCTGAAAAAAAGCTAAAGGTGTGGCGGGGCAAATAAAAAGAAAATTAAATTCTATAAAAATTAATGGATGTAGTCGCCAAAATGACACAAATTGAGCAATGGAAGAGAAAGGTACAAAGGCTAAACTGCAACACTGGAACGACGAGCATTCTAGCACGAGCTTTGGGGCGTTCATCGTCATTGAAATTGATTCAGAGACGCCCGGGAGAGATCGTGCAAATCAGAGAGAAAATAACAAGAAACAAACAAGTCTATACAGATAAAAGTATCTATCAACAAAAACAAAATACATGAAAGAGAAGGTAGAGAGATCTTACGGCATGAGAGTTACAGAGAGAAGTATCAGAACCCTAAGGATTCGAAAACCTAACCCTAGTTAATTGTTTTGGATGGTGAAGAGAAGCGATTGAGTGAGGCCCCTGTTTTGTTGAGGTTGTGTCGATCAAAGTCGACGCAGGACCAAAGAAAGTTGCAAACCAGGCGTTGATGATGAGGAAGAAGGGACGTCCATGGTGGCCTCTACGTTTTCACGGAGGTGGTCATCGATACGGATCAGATGAAAGGACTGAAATTTCTCTGATATATGTGTAGGGATCTTAGACATCAAAAAATAATTTTGTGGATCTCTTCCATTACGAAAAGTGGGAGAGGGACCCTAGACCGATTTTCCCTTTTTTTTAATATTTTAAGTAACTTTTTTAATTTTTAAACACATCTAACATAAATACACTTAAAAAATATAATATTTGTGAAAAAAATATTTAAAAAATTCACTAAATACAAAAAAATAAAAAATAAAAAAAATGAAAATTCAATACATTTTTTAAAAATATTTTTGTATATTTACTAATTTTTTTACAAATATTTTACTATTTAGATATATCTAAGTAAAGTACATTTAAAAAAAAAATTACTTAAAATTTTAAAAATATTCACCAAAAACAAAAACAAAAAAAAATACAAAAAACAAAAAACTCAATTTTCCAAAAACTAAATTAAAACCAAACACACTAATTAATTTTTATTTAGGGAATGAATTTTCTTTTCGACACCCACATAGGTTCTACAATAACTCATTATTTATTAGACCTAGTACACCCATTGCTAGGGATGGCAATTTGAAACCGACTTGATGGGAACACGACCCTTCGACTCCGAATGGAACAATTTTTTCCCGAAAAAAACTCCCCACGGACCGGTGATGGTATTAAAAAATAAAGCCCCTGATCATTTTCGGGCTGGGGACGGTGATACCTTCCCCAGCCCCGGACCCGTCCCCGTTTGACCCGGTATGAAATTACAGTTATACCCCTCCCTATATATATATGTTTCCTATTCTGTGTGTGGACTCAGTTTAGTCTATCTCTCTCTTTCTCTCTCTAAAACCCTCCCCTTCTTTCAATCTCCCTCCCTCTCTCCTACACCGATCTCCCTCATTTCGACCTCACTGCTTCACACCCCAATCTCCCTCCCTCCCTCCGATCTCTCTCCCTCCCTCCCTCCGATCTGCCTCACGCCGATCTCTCTGCCTCCCTCTGATCGCCGTCGTCCCTCCATTCCGTCGTTTCTGCCGCCTCTCATCCATCTGAGCTCAGATCTGATGAAGACAAAGATGAAGAAAATAATGTTTTTTATTTTTTGTTTTTATTTTTTACATAGCTCAAATCTGCCTTTCATCAAAAAAAAAAAAAAAAAAGGCAGATTTGCATAAATAAAAATAAAAGTCCAAAAGTAATTGCACTATTTGGTAAAAATGAAAGGCAAATTTTTTATTTTTATTTTTTATGCAATTCTGTTGGTGATGTTGTTGTTGTCAACTTGTTGATGAGTGTGCTCAGATCTGTTGGATGTTTATATATATATATTTTTTTTTTTTTTTTTTATTTTAGCCGGGGAATTATCGGGGTCGGGAAAACCCGATCCCTGTTGGGGGCGGGGGTGGTGATAAGCTTTCCATCGGGGATCGGGACCAGGGACAGGAAAATTTCTACCATCGGGGATCAGGGACGGAGAGTATAATCCCGGCCCCGCCCCGGCCCGTTGCCATTCCTACCCATTGCTACTGATCCAAATATAATGTCAGCGTCCAACAGGTCAAGGAAATAAATATATGATAATGTGAACTAGGAAACATGTAATGTAATCTTAATTCAGAATACAACCACAATGTCCATAAATCCTCAGTAAATAACTTATTTTTCTGTTTCATTTCAATAGGAATTACTTCCACCAATGGTTCACGTAGGATACAACCATGATAATAAATATATCATCAGACATACTGCACAAGTAACATAATCAACATCGACTCAAGAGTTTGAAAACACCTATGGACGACACAAAATAAAATAAGATCCCCAAAAAAAAAATTACAAAAACAAAATGAACAAAAAAAAAAAAAATGGTTGTGTTGTGTCTCTATTCTTCATCCATATCACCTTTCGAGACAACATAGTACAACATAACTTAGACCCTTCATGCCAGCTCAATATCTTATCTCCTTGTTTTATTTACAAAGAGGGCAAGCATGATGAAGAGATGCTAAGCGAAACCGATTGCAACGATCCTCAAAAAAACTAGCAATCAATGCCACATTGACCTAGGGTAGCAGTTTTCGTAGCGGCAGATGTGAAGGGATCAATTCGTACCCATAGCAAGGAGAATATGGAAGCAAGAAGTATGGACCAGACAATAACGATTGTTGGTGTGCGATTTTGGCGACCCAACAAACCCTTGAGGAAGGGATACAAGTGAACAATGACCCAAATGGCGAAGAAAAGTTTGCCAAATAGAGGGCCCCACGACTGATACCCGCTGTTTATGGCATAGGAAACACCGGCCACTATACCCACCAAGTTAACGATAAGAACTGTGGTTGGAGGGATAAGAAGAGACGTCCATTTGAACACGTAAAGCTCAGCAAAGTCCCCATCTTCATCAGATGCCTTTGAGGTGACAGTGAAGTTGGTATCAATCCCGGCAAGAACTTTCAAGAGCCCTTGGAAGACGGCAAAGAGATGGGCCGATGTACCGCCGATGACCCAAAACTGTTCATTTCTCCACCAGTCGTCGATACCCACACCGCTCCACCTAAGCTCCAATATACCAGTGGAGAAAATGGAAGCGAAAAGAAGAATGAACCACATACTAGCATAGTTGCTTATCTGCCGGAAACAAAAACAGTAAGCACTCACAAGGCACGTCACTAACAAGTAGATCACAAAAAGAAGCGCCATGAAAACACAAAAGCAGAGGGAACACTTAATTCCCATTTTACTATCAACGATTCAATATGCGTTCAGCACTAGAGAGGCATGCCCATCACAGCATTGCAAGAAATAAGAAGTATAATTTTTGGTAATTCTACACCTCAAGACATTAAGAAATGATAATTATGCAATTAAAAATGAACAAAGAATCAATCACCCAAAAAGGGAAGACGAGAAGTCAAAACAAAAAACAAGAAACACAAGGAAAGAACACAAAGTTTCATTGCTAAGTTATGTACATGCACAAAATATTTACATAATGAAAGTGGTGGGAAGTGATAGAAAAGGAAAAAAAATAGAATTTTTTTTTTTTTTTTTTTTTTTTGAGTTTATTAAGTATGAAAGTGGTTGAAATTACAAGAAAATTAAATATTAACATGGTAAATTAAGTTTTTAATTTCTTGCAAAATGCACAGGAAAACACAAAAGAGATTTTAATTTATCTATGCAAGGGATACTTAATAATTAAAATTTCTCTCCCTTTTTCATGTAAAGTTCTCATCTAACCAAATGCTTGCAAGAAAACATATATTCATGTCCGTATCTTTACTTTCACTTTCCATTATTTTTTTCTTTCTAATCAAACCAAATGAATTCAAGACATGGTTCAAGGAATGAGTGTGTTAAAAAGAAAACGAAGCCACAATTCATGAAAGGCACCAATAACAAAATTGTTACCTCGGGAATGATGAATTTTCCAGTGAGAAGGCAAACAGCAGGAAGTATACAGTAAGCAAGTAGAGGAATAGAGGTGAGAGGATAGACAATGGTATTAATATATGCCAGTCTCTCCAAAAGCTTCAATCTCCCGCTGTAGCCATACCATATGGGGCAATGCCTACTCAAAAGAATCTCAATAGATCCCAGGGCCCACCGAAGCACCTGGTTTAAACGATCAGAAAGATTAATGGGAGCAGACCCCTTAAATGCTGGGCGAGGAGGCATACAGTAGATTGAAATCCATCCCCGTGCATGCATCTTAAACCCAGTCAAAATATCTTCTGTCACGGAGCCATAGATCCATCCAATCTGATCAGGATGTGAGAGAGAGTTCAATTAGTTTGTATTTCAAAAATCAAACGCAACCTGGGAAAGAAGACAAGTGCTATTTACTATCTCAACTACCTCTTTGCCCCATTCAGTCTTGTCCTCGTACCCACAGCTAATAACATGAATTGCTTCTTTTAAAAGAGTTGCGGGATTTGTTGTTGGTGGAATGCCCCCTTGCTCCATAAAGGTCGCTGCAATAAAAACCGGAGATTGACCAAATCGCTTCTCTAAGCTCTTCTGAGACATAAGAAGTGATTTCTCTTCATCGTATCCTGTAGAATACAATGAACACAGTTAATCAAGGCAGTGTGAATGCAACAAACAGTTTTATCATTACTATAGGTCAGAAATGAAACCAAAATACCAGTTTCGATACGAATGCTTAATGGGAATTCTATACCTAGATAAGTTAAAAATTGGACAAAAGAAAATAAAAAAGAAGTGTTTAAAATTTGGTGTACTATATATTTTGTTAAACAATGTCGAATAAAAACCTAAACCTGGTCTAAAATAAAACAAGACGTCAAAAACTTGCTCTAAAGTCCCCACCTTGCCTCCCCCTCCTCACTTTGCATTAACACATTCATTAGTGTTCACGCATGCATGTTTAAGTGTGTTATATTGACAAACTTGATTCATGATACCAAGGATTATTGCCCGTGTAAAGCATATTACTTAAAAAAATAGCAACACATACCTTCAACACCGTCTTCTATGTCCTCTGTATTGAAAATAGGAATGGTGGACTCTGTTCTATTTAATGCTCTGTTTTTATCGATGTATTTCTTGTTGCCACTCCTTCCCTTCTTCCTTGAACCACAACAACTCTTCACAATAATGTTTGGTTCCAAATCTTCCTCCGTTAAGACTGGATCATACCCGTAGAGTGCTTGCCTGTTGAAACAACAACCAGTTCCCACATAGACTGGACCCTGGATTCCATCCAATCCTTTCAAGTTGATCTGTAAAATAGGACCAAAACAAAGAATAATTTAATAATAATATAACATAATAACATAATGTTGACATAAATCATTTTCATGGTGATCACACGTGATGAGTCAGGTGGAACCTACATCAAAAAAGACAATATTGCGATTAGCATATCGATCGTGCAAATCAATGCCATCAAACCGCTGTGGGAACTGTACATAGCAGGTTTTCTTCCCATAGGCAGGATCCATCATAAAACACATGGCTTCTTTAAGACACTTGCTGTTGTTGAAGTAGTGATCACAATCGACGTTCAACAGATATGCACCATTGGTCAAGACAGCTGAAACTCGAATCTGGAGGATAGGGAAGAAAGAAAGAAAAAAAAGAAGAAGATAATAAACAGATAAGCACCTAGACCATTGTGGATTTTCATGCATGCATGTATGCCATTGACCAACCCAAATAATCATATCTGCAAGTTTTACATCTCATGACACATTTATTTAATCAGATTAGCAGAAATTTGCAACTATTATTGTCACATGTGCTCAAAATGCTAAAGAATACAAAACGAAAGCCTGGGAAATACAAACCAAAGCGTTCATAGCTCCAGCTTTCTTGTGATGTTGAAAGCCTGGACGCTTCTCACGAGAAACATAAACCAATCGTGGTAGCTCATTGCCATCTGTATCAAGGCCCCCACTATGGCCTAAGAACACCTGTCCATCCATACAAACAATAGATGAAATTATAAAACAGAATAAATAGACAGGTGTGATTCAAATACACCAAGAAAAAATAAATAAAATACCTGAATCATTCCCGGATGATCCCTAGGGTTATTTCCAGGCCAGGGGGTTCCATCTTGCATTGTCCAACCTTCTTCGGGCATCTTTTGTGCTTTGGCAACAAGTGCATTGATTCTCACCTTGAATTCTTCATATTCCCTCTGTGGACCAAAATGTTTTCCATTTTATTACAAATTTACAATAAAGAATGAGATACAAAGTTGGCTGCCCCATTTTAACTATTTTATCTAGATGTTGTGTGAAATATTAAAATTACAAAAGACTTCCTCCTTATTAACTGCATAAGAAAAGTTACGTTCTGCTTTTCAAATGACGACAAAATCCTTAAGGTAGCAACATTTATACAGTGGTATGACAACCCAAGTCAAACACAAACCACTGCACTATCATTACTTACCTTCATTGCTCTGCGCTCTTTCACAAAAGAAGGTTGAATCTTGTCCTTCAAGTAATCTATCTTTTGAGCAAAATAAAATTCAGGGGCCCTAGGCTCAATACTGTGCTTCTTGCAGAAGGGCACCCATTTCCTTGCAAATTCCGCCGTCTCGGAGAGAGCTTCAAAGGTTAACATTGCTGACCCATCATCTGAAACATAACAAGAGACTTTGTCGACAGGGTAATCCACAGCAAGGATGGACAAGACAGTGTTAGCAGTTACAAGAGGAGGCTCTTTCAGTGGATCCACTGTACTGACAAATACGTCAATAGGTGCTAATTGTGAAGGCTCCCCTTCCCTATCATATCTGAGAAGAAAAAAATACATTATTTTTTTAGTAAAGTAACAAATTAACAATAAAGCAATATTTTACAAAAAATTCTGAATTCTGAATAAGTGATATTTTACAAATAAATTTAATGCAACTGACCTCAATGCAAGCCTGTCCAGGTAGGTTTCACGATTGATGGGTGACCATTTTGGAAACTGATCCAGAAGCCAGGATAATGCAAACCAAACCTCACAGATAACTGAGACCAGCCACAATGGATAAGCATCCGGCACTGGATGAGTACAACGGTATTGCAAGAAGAAGCCCAAGATAATCAGCCGAAGTATGATTACTACACGATAAGGGGTAAGTTGAGAAGAAGAAATAGGCACCACGCGGCTCAAAGGTTGGCGAGCATCGTCAGCCCTGTGACAAAAGAAATATATCAATTCATCTGGACAGGTGCAGATTAAAATAAATAAAAGAAGAAAAAAAAGACCACTCACAATTCCATTTTCTTTACATTGCATTTGATGGAAATTGGAAAAATAAAATAAAACACTCATTACAAAACAATGTACGAAAATGATGAAATGATCTAAAAACATGCATGGAGCCTTTAAACCAAAACCAAGTAAATAAAGATGAGGCTTTTCCAAAGTAGAAACTAAATATAAAAATTAATGCATAGTTTCCTTGATAATCAAGATAATCCACACCAAAACAAATAAAATAGACTTTACTACATCCTATTTGAGAAGATTATACCAAATCAAAAAGAAGAAACAACCAGACGGAATAATTTCATTCTCATGAGAAGCCAAATATTCATTGAGTCATTGCAATTCATTTAACAGTTAGCATAACCACAAGGTAAAGGAAATGTAAATATAAAATGCTCACATTTGCAGTTCTTCTCCATTTGATCCTGTGCCTTCAATATCTCCCTTCCCTTCAGGATATCTATTAGCCATTTGCATAACATTTTTTTCCTGTTTGAGTTTCCACCCTTCAACCCTTTCCTTCCAGTCAACGTTTCCAAGGCCATAAGAATTCAAATCCTTCGAAGGGTCCACAATTCTCACTGGAACTGCAGTGATACATGACATGTCCAGGTGATTACTGGAAGCAAACGGACACAGATAGAGCTCATTGCAGAATTTAGGAGTTACCTGGTTGCCTTGGATCGATATAAGGAAGTGAATGAACATGCTTGTCACCAGGGCCCAAAGGACCTGACGTAGTCCGTACAGATTGGTTGTCAGGTGTAACACTGGGGATTTCACCAGATACCTGAGAAATATGTGATATTGATATGTCAAATTTCTAGAACCACAAACATAATCCATGAACTATTGCAAGATCAATGCATGGCAAGAAAATCAAATCAAAAGTTCTTTCCTAATTGTAAACAAGGCAGTTATTGAACAAAATTGAAATGATCAAAAGATTAGAACTAGAATTACTATCAATTAGAATTAAAAAGATCAAAAGAAAAAGAAAGAGATGAACTGCTCTCAATTAACGGTACAAGGAGGGTTTTTTTTAATGGCACTATACCATCACAACTCAACTCTTGAAACAAGGCTGATCATGAATTTCGTAAGTTAAAACAGCTAAGAAATAATTAATTTCTTATGTTTAATGTTGCTAGACCTGTAAACATTTTAATTTCCACCACAGTTAGAAGATACAATCCACTAGGCACTTAATGAAGCATTGCTTATAATAAAATTTCTGTCATATGTCATGTCTTGAGTTAAAATTTGAGGGCCAACTTTTTCAAGCCCCACTACAAACTTTTTAGCAAATAAGATAGTTATGTGCAAGAGAGGTAGAAAACACAGGACCAATTAAGCAAAGCTGAGAAGAATTTTGCGTTGACTAGGAATCAACACAAATGCCCAAATTTTTGAATAAGTTATTTACTATATATTACAGAACCAAGTTGTAAGTCTAGAAATCACAACATATATGGATTAATAAATGTATATTTTTGCATCAAGAATGGTTTACATCAATTACTGAACGCCCATTAGTGAGAAGGGGGATTGGTTGAGACTCATGTCTTGAAGATGAAGATAGGTCAGCATCTTCTCCCTGCCACTGGCGTCTTGCCTTTCCTTGGTTGTAATTGAACTCATTTTCTAGGTCATCAACATCATCTTCTTCATCATCTCCATCAACTCGAGGACTTCCTGATAAGCACACACAACATAATCTTATATGACAAATGTTTAATTGAAAACCATACAATGAAATACGATCTGAAAAGGATTATGAACAATCAAGCTCACCTTTGTGTCTCTTATATCTGGTCTTGCACTGAGGGCAGGCTTGATTTCCATCTTTTCGCTCGTACTCGTAACAAGGCCGGCAAACTGGGAAGGCACACTCGTTGCAAGCAACAAAAACATCGCCACTGGCCGTAAGGCCAACAGTATCTCCACATATCTGACATATTTGGCCATTCAGTGGCTTCAAGGGCTTGGGCTGCATTACACGCAAACAACACACTGATTAGATATAGAAGAGACTCTTAACAACAATAGCTGTAAAAACACAAAAATGCAGCCTACTCATGATCAAGTTTACATAATATGCTCAATATTCAGACATCAGGAAACCTGATATAATGAGCAATTGTTGACACATTCAGTTTACTCTGAAACTCAATTGTTCCGAGAAGTTTCATCGCGATAAACCAAGGCACAAACTAACTAATTAACTAAACACTCCGAGGTGTGAACAGATATCAACTAGCACACTTTCGAGCAGGCACACACACACACAGAGATCAAAACAGCCATCAAAAAAGCTCAGTTCAGAACAAATCTGTAAACCATGAAAGAAGGAAAAAGTCTATGATAGAAGAAAGTATCTAGGGTAGAATTCCCAAATATAGTTAAATCTCACTGAACTGAGCAATCAAGATCTTAGAATTAACCTAGAATTAGTAAATAATTAGGAAATGAGGCAAATTTCTCCAAATCCAACAGTCAAAATCCCACCTTTAGGTTGTCAGGAATTAAATTTCTGAGAAAATGTATTACTAATTCAAGTAACCACCAAAAAAACACATCACACCATAATTTTTGACAAGAACAGCACTTCAACAAAGCCAAAATTGAAATCCTGGTAAATCCCAAATTTAATTGACCAATTTATAATCCATTAAAAAAATGATATAAAATGAAAAAATTTTCAGCACAAAACTCACTCTAACCAAATCAATAAAACTAAAATCTAGACACAGATATGCTAAGTAACAAATATTTGAAAAAACAAATTGAAGAGTCAAAATCAAAATAAGCAGTACCCATTTGCTAATTCCTCGAAATAACAAAACTCTCGGTTTAAAATCACTCAGTTAGATCTAAAACGCAACATTGAATGCAGACAAACAATTAGATGTGTCCCAAAACTTCAAATCAGTATAACCAGTGTCCAATTTGAGCAAGAAAATAACCACCCAGATCTAAACTCAACATCTCAAGCAAGTAAACAACAAAATTTCAAACAAAAAAACAAGAAAATATATTATATTATATTATATTATAGCAAATTGAGAGCGAAAATCGAAATGGGTATGGCTAAAAAATACAAACCCCACTATCAGAATCGTGCCGAATCCGAACCAACTCGTTCCTCTTGTACGATCCAGCGACCATTCCAGCATTTGCCTCCATTTCTTCTCAAGAAACAGAGAAAACACACGGATTCTGAAATATACTATCAGTTTAGGTGAATTTGTGGCACAGATCTTGAGAATCAAGAGAGATTTGAGCTCAAATTGTGTGCAATTTTAGCAGATTGCTAAGATGGGGGCAACATCCTCTGATTCTTCGCCCCAATCAACTCGCCATTTCTCTCTCTCTCTCTCTCTCTAGCTGTGTCTCTTTACTCTGTCTTCCAACTAGTGATATATTGCTTTGTCTTTTTATCATTTTCTTTCCATTATTATTTTATTTTGATAATTTATTTTCTTAATAACGTAAGATTTTTCACCGGCTAAACCGGTAGCCATGAACAAGACATCTCTTGGCTTGACTACTGGCTGGCTGTGGCTCCATGCCAATAGATTATGAATAAACCTATACGCATTAATTAGTATAATTTTAAAGATTTCAAATCTATATAATTTATATAATTGACAAAATTTATAATTTTAAAATAATAATTTCATAATATATGTTGTCAATTGGAGTTTGGATCCCCTCTTTGAATATCCTCCTTCATTTTCTCTTTGCAATAGCTGAGATTAGCCGTTGCAGATCCAACGACTAAAATAAATAAATAAATTTCAATTTTTTTACTGAAATTTTCCCGCCCGCTGCTGTATATACACATAGGTTATACATTTGAGTCACTCTCACTCTCACTCAACCTCACACTCACCTTTTCTCCTCCACCGAAGCCAGCTGCACCAGCGACCACTCCTGACGGCGACCTCTAAACCCAACCTACCTGCGTCAATTGACAGAATTCGAATCCCCTCCTTGAATATCCTCATTCATTTCCTCCTTACAACGACTGAGATTGGATCCGAACTCTGATAAAGTTCGAATCCCAAATATCCTCCTTCATTTCCTCATTCTCAGCCGTTGCAAATCCAACGGCTATAAAAAATAAAAATAAAAAAATCAATTTTTTTTACTGAAATTTTCCCGCCCGCTGCTATACATACACATAGGTTATATAGATTTTGTTTTGGACTCACTCTCACACAACCTCACACTCACCCTTCTCCTCCGTCGAACCCACTCTCACGGGCTACCCAATACCGGCGGAGACCCACTCTCGACGTTATTGCAGCCAAGCAACTGTTGATTGTTTTAAAGGCATTGTTTTATTTATCCAAGTTGATTGTTTTGTCATCATTGTTTAAGTGTCTAACCTAATGCAACCAAGCAACTGTTGTGTGGAGAATTTTCCATTTTTTCCAAGTGAGTAAGGAATTTTTTCTACAGCAAGTCTTAACAGTGACAATTTCTTACTTCAGGGATGTTCAATTGTTATAATTGATGATCAGGCTCTTAAAGTTCACAATTTGTATTTTTATGTTCACTTGCCAAACCTTATATAGTAACCTAACCCAAAACTAAATGACTCTTGTTGCCCATGAATCAGTGTTACCAAAGGTACTTGGCTTGCATACCTTTTCTTAGACACTTTAAAGAGAACCAAGTAGTTGAAGTTTGGGATTACATAGTTTAATTGATTTATTATTTGATCTTAATTAGATCTCACTCCTTAGTTCTCATTTCTTGTTTCTTTATCCAAGTGTGACAGTGAATTCTTTGATCATAGTGCAACATTGTCTTTTATTTATATTTTTGTTTATTGGATATATTTTTATTTAAGCTTCAATTCATTGAGGCCTATATTTTTATCTATATTTCAGTTTCATTTTGATATGGATATGGAACCTGAGAATGATTGTGCTTGGAAGCCAAAATAAGGAATGACATTTGATTCAGAACAATGTACGTATGATTTTTATAATACATACGAAAGAAGAATGGGGTTTAGCATAAGAAGGGATTCTTCTACGAAGAACAAGTTCACTAACCAACTTATTTGTAGACTTTTGGTTTGCAACAAGGAGGGATTTCGGAAGGTTGACAAGCGAGACTCATTGGCAAAAAACCCTAAAGTTGAAACTAGGACTGGTTGTGAGGCTCAACTTTATGTTAAATTAGATGAGGGTACTGGAAAATTTATTGTCACTAATTTCAAAGAAAAACACAATCATGATCTTGTATCACCCGAGTATGCCCACATGTTGCTGTCACAAAGAAAGATATAGACTACCCAAGCAATTGAGTTAGATTTGGCAGCACAATCTGGTCTTCGTTTGGGCCAATCTTTTGAACTCATTGGTGAGAAAGCTAGTGGGAGGCAATATCTTAGGTTTATGAAATTAGATCAAAAAAATTATTTGAGAACCAAAAGACAACAAAGTTTAGCATATGGGGAAGTAGGCAATGTGTTACAATACTTCAAAGAAAAATCTTTGCAGAATCCTTCTTTTTTTTATGCTTTTTCAGTTAGATAATGAGGAGCAAATAACGAATATGTTTTGGGCCGATACACAAATGATCATGGATTATGCCCAATTTGGTGATGTTGTCACATTTTATACAACTTACAAGTTAAACAAAGAACATAGACCCTTTGCATCTTTTATGGGATTCAACCATCATAAGGAAACAGTTATATTTGGTACAGCCTTATTGCATCATGAGACTGCCGAATTGTTTGTATGGTTGTTTCAAATTTTTCTAGAGGTTATGTCAAGAAAGGCACCAAAAACTTTGTTCACCGATCAAGATGCTGCAATGGCTAAAGCCATACCCATCGTTATGCCTGACACGAGTCACTGATTGTGTACTTAGCATTTGATGCAAAATGCATTAAAATATGTTAATTTTTTGTTTCAAGATAAGGGGGTAAAAGGTGTACTAAATAAATTCCTGTTTGACATTGAATATGAAAATCAATGGAAATTAGAATGGGTGGAAATGCTTGATAAATATGATGCGCATGATAACCATTGGTTGAAATTGACTTTTGCAGTAAAAGAAAAATGGGGCTGGCCATATGTTAAATCAACATGGGCTGCGAGATTGAGTACCACACAACTTAGTGAATCTTTTAATGCTTTTTTTGAAGAATTACATTCGTTGTAATTTTAATTTAAATGAATTCTTCATGCATTTCGAAAGGGTATTTTATGAGAAGCGATACACGGAGTTAGAAGCAAGATATGCTTTGTGCCAAAGGTTGTCAAAAGTGAAAGCGACTATAAGAATGTTAATTCAAATGGGTAATGTGTACACAAAAAATATTTTTGAGGAATTCCAAAATGAGTACTTTCGATCCATTGAATCGGACATAGAAGCAATTGAATATGCCGAGGCTTGTACCATTTTCACAGTTGTTAATGTTGGTAGCAAACATGTAAGGAAAGTGCAGATGGAGAGGGATGGCTCTATGGGTTGTAGTTGTACAAAGTTTGAAAGCGGAGGAATTTTGTGTTCTTACTCTTTGAAGGTTATTAGAGGCATATTGAAGATGAAGAAGGTTCCTTCACAATACATTGTAAAGAGGTAGACCAAACAAGCAGGAGCGGAAACTGTGAAGGACATTAAAGGGAATGACATTGAAGTTGATGTAAAATTTCAACAAGTCTCGCAATATAAAACATTGATGACTGCTTTTAGAGCAATAGCATGTAGAGCTGCTAAAATTAAAGAAACCTATGATTTTTCAATTGCAAAGTTACTACATTAGGTGTAAATGTTGAATGCAAGTTAAGTGCGCATTTTGGTATTGACAATGAAATACGTAATGAGGATAAAAGCCAAAGCTTTGAAGTGGATTGCGAAGATGACAATCATGTTGTGCAACCAAAAGGCTTGAAGAAAAAAGTGGCAACTAATAAGGGCAAAAGGAGAGTCAAAGGTGGATTCGAAGCGGCGTTGGTAGCGAACTCGAAAAAAAAAAAAAAAAAAAACCCGTGCTAACAGCTTGGCTTCTTCACAGTCTATTGGAGGTCCAACAGTGAGACCGTCTCCATTATTTGTTGAAGGAGGTGTCTATATTCATCAACATGTTCCTCCTCTTCATCCTCTTAATCTATCTGTTGTCATGGGTGGTAATTTCGTGCCTCCTTCATTGATGTATCCCACATATCATGTGAGTGTTAGTTTCAGATTTTATTATTTGAACTGTGGGTATAATATGACACGCTATGACTTATTGTGAAGCCTAATTTAATGTTGTCCTTGTTGTAGTCAAACAATTTGTGCGAGATGTATGTTGTGCCAAATTGTGTGCCAAATTCAATGCCTCAACGATATCATGCTCAACCAACATTCCAGTCAGTAATGAAAGTTCAGGTGGATATGACATTGGGGTACACTATTCTGAAGAATCAAATAGTCCAATATGTAGTGAGGTTATTTCATTAACTTTGGCAATGGATATGGCAATTTTTGTATATTGTTTAGCTCTTTGCTGTTGTGTGTTGTTACTGTTTCTTTTTCTTTTTTTTTTGTCTTAGGCTTTCGACAAGAACAAATAGGTGGAGCACTACAATTTCAGTCATAGTAGCTCATAAATTTCATTGTTTATGAAACTACCATATCCATCTGTTGCTTATGAAACTGCTGTCCATCTGTTGCTGAAAAGGTTGCTGTCCTTGTTGCTTATTTTGCTGTTGACCATATTTTGTTGTTGTCCATTTTTATGTTGCTTAAGTTATTTTTTGTGTGAACATGTATGAGGTTCTTTGGTGTGAAACCAAAATGTTGTTGATTTAAAGTTTGAGAATATTTGTTAATTCAGTTTGGTATGGAATATACTTAAAACTGTGCAAAAATTGCTAAAATTGGCTTGAAATTGTTGAAATTCAAGTTCTTTAGTGTTGATTCTGCTGTTTGTATCCCCTAATTTGAGTCATGATAGTGGTGGTTCTCTATGTCATTTTTACAATGTTGTTACAATGCAGAAGAACATATGCCTCTAGTTTGCAAGTGGTAACTGTCACAATTTCTAAGTTCTTTAATCTTTCACAATTTCTAAGTTTTTGTTTAGATGCTTTTTTTTATACTTCTTTCTAAACTCCTTTATGAACACAGCAAAGGCAGTAAACAGGTTTCCTTAAGAATGGTCTCATTATTAGAATGGTTATGCTACTACCATGTAAAAGGCAGTATTTACCATAACATATATCAGGTAGAGATGTCTGAATCTAGTACTGGTTATGCTATTTCCATATTTGTCAATCAATGCATTTGGGGCCCAGATGGATCTATACTTGGTACATCTAAATGCTTTATTTTCAAGCACTTAAGTTTTTTTTTTTTCCTTTTCTTTAAATTCCTTCTTAGGAGTTGTGTTTTGTTGCTTATCTTACATATTCTTTTCATAGGTGTTGCTTTCTCAAAAACATTGTTCAGATATATACTTACAATCCAGCAAGAGAATTAAGACAACATTTGGAAGTAAACTCAGTTATATGTTCAATTTTTTCTAATAATAAGACCAATGTTCAAGTTCTTGATGACTTTTCCCCTGTTCCAGATTGATGCTCATGTTGATGGAAACCCAAAATGGTAGAAACTTTAAAATCATTCCATAAACATAAGTTACATCATGAAATACAATAAAACCCAAAATGGTAGAAACTTCCATTCAGTTTCCCAAAATACAATAAAGTACAAAAGTTACATCATAAAGTATAAAATGATAGAAAATACAATGAAATACACCATCACTTTCAAATTATTTTCCATCCTTTCAAGCCTTCAACCATAGTCATTTTCCATGTCATCAAGCCTTATCCTTACATCATTAAAGTCTACTACTGTTATAGCATCACAAGCTCTAGTGTTGGAACGGATTCTGGACATAATGTCTTCATCATCT
Organism: Camellia lanceoleosa; assembly: GCA_025200525.1. Lineage (NCBI taxonomy): Eukaryota > Viridiplantae > Streptophyta > Magnoliopsida > Ericales > Theaceae > Camellia > Camellia lanceoleosa. The sequence goes on along the minus strand of CM045771.1, from coordinate 137,531,314 downwards.
TCATCCACGAACTTGAAGTAATTGCAATGGGCAGTGTTACTCTACAATGCATGACAATCAGTTAGTCGAATAAGACAAATTAATTTGTCATTACTAAAGGATTACTTTTTCCAATACATACTTATATATTTTGATGGGCAAACAAAGAATAAACACCCTTGATTTCCATTCTCATTAGTTTTTACAATATATATATAGCAGCGGTTCTTCCACAATTGCACAGTCTCGGTTGTAATCTTATGTTGCTATTGTTAGAAGAAGAAGCCATTTTTTAAATCTGCATACACAATACAAATAATCTCACAACTGTAGTTGCTGTAAGCTTTGTTGTTTTACTGTTTATTATTTAGTTCTTTCGAAAGATTGTCATGTAGTTGATTGATGTGTTTTTCACTCTATGGAAATGTCCAATGCATCCCAAAAAGATGTCTCATACAATTTACAAATAATACACAACAGTCATATGTACAGACAATATTCCTTGTAACAATCTCATAATCAAGTGTAACACTTAAAGCATAATACAATAATGGCAAGATCATGCTAGTAGAAGCCCCAAAGTCCCAAAGTCCCAAAGTCTCATAGACAAGAAATTTGTAGTGTTGTGCTATGCTTGTGTTTGAAGTAGGATTAGCATTCATGTGAAAATAAATGATTTGTAAAGTCTCATAGACAAGGTCTAAATTAAATGATTTGTAATTAGACACATATGGTAGTTCTATGCTTGTGTTTGAAGCAGGATCAACACTTATGAGAAAATATTTATCACATAGAGGTCTCTCCACCAAATAATATAGAGTTATGCCCATAACAGAAGTTGCTTCTTCATCTATCTATGTGGATGGTCCTAAATTATAAAAGTTTTATAACAATACAATTTTGTCAGTCATTTTCTTTTCACAAGCAAACAAATATATGAACATAGCATTTGAATATCATATTCCCAGAGGAGAGGGACAAAGAATCATGTCAATGTCCATGTTGGCCACATGTCAAATATTTATCTCTTTTGTTTCATCTTCTTTTAGAAGCTTAGAAGCCAAATGAAACATAAGGCTCTAGTTCTTTACATTGAAATTTTAAAAATAAATAAATAAATAAAATACTCCATGTGTGGTAATTGTGTGTGACATTAACAAAGGGAAGTCTCTCTACCAAAATAATATAGAGTTATGCCCATAACAGAAGTTGTTTCTTCGTCTATGTATGTGGATGGTCCTAAATTATATCATATTTCTAAAGGAGAGGGACAGAGAGAGATATAGAAGGTAAAATCAGAAAATAAAACACAACAAACTAATCTGAGATGGAAACTAATCCAGAAGGTCATAGCACTACAAATATCAAGTCAATAACACCCAAATCATAGCCCTAATTTTTGACTATTAGAATCCCAAATCAAAGCCCCAATTTTGAAATTTCAAATCTATTTTGTCCATCACAACCCTAACTTTTTAATTTCAACGTTTCGAGGACGAACCTAGTTCATCTATGGCCTAAGAACCCACATTCTCCTTAACAAATTTCTTTGCTAATGCATATGGTGGTCATGGTGGAGCTATGGTTCACGAAGCAAAGAAAATGAGGGCTGGAGCAGTGGGTTGGGTTTAGGGGTCGCTGTTGTTAGGAGTGGGTCGCTGTTTGGAGTGGTCGCCGATGCAGCTGACTTCGGTAGAAGAGAAAGGGTGAGTGTGAGGCTGAGTGAGAGTGAGAGTGACTTGAATCTATAACCTATGTGTATGTATAGTAGCATGCGAGAAAGGGTGAGTGTGAAGCTGAGATTAGTCGTTGCAAGGAGGAAATGAAGGAGGATATTTAAGGAGGGGATCTGAACTCTGTCAATTGACGCAAGTAACACTTATGGATTTTATTTTTTTTTTTGAACACCCATGTAGCACTTTATAGATTATAAATCCGATTTTGTCTACTCAATTCACTTCCTTGATTTTCTCACTAAAATCACTGTTTTGATTAGGATCTAAAATAATCAACCCAAGTAAAAAATAAAATAAAACAACTCTAAAGCCTCGTTTGGAAATATATTATTTTAGTAATTTTTTGAATTTTTATGAAAAGATTTGCAAAAAAGTAGAAAGAGTAATGTGACAACTTATACTGATTTTTTGACTTTTTAACTAAAACAGAAGGTTACCAAACGAGGTTTAAAGCATAAATAATTTAAAGTAATTGAATTTTTATAAAAGTACAAGTTAAAACTAATGTTTCATATCATAATTTTCACTTACATCAAATACAAATAGGAAAAAGCGTGAGACCTCCAGTGGGGGTGACCCCCACCACCCCCACTGTTTTTTCATTGGCTCAAATTTTTATTTTATTTTTTTGTAGTCTTGCTCTCACAGCCCCCCACATGGAGGTGGAGGTGCTAGGGGTCACCCCCACTGGGGGTCCCGGCACTGCTGATACAAATATAGGCTTAGTTGTATTTTTATGAAAGTTAATTCTTTTGAATTTTATCTATTTAAATGCGATCAATTATAAAGGTAAATTATAGTAACAATAATAAACAAATTAAGAGGCATATGAATTCTAATTTAGATCTAGTTTTTTCATAATTTTTTACTTATTTTCTATTTTTGTGAAGTATTAGATTTAGCATTTAGTTAAAAATATGTCAAAAATATAATTTTAAAATTACCTAAAAAGTTGAAAAACCTTAAAATAGTATATTTATGGAGGCGAATGATCAATTTACTCTCTTTGAATTAAGGGAAAATTATAGGAAATGAAATTTAGAGAAAAATACTATAAAACAATAGAAAAAATTTATATGCGATGGGGGTGATAGAAAAAGGGTGACACTAAGGCCTCGTTTGGGAGCAAGTTTTTTAGTAATTTTTTAGTTTTTTGGCTAATATATGATGTAAAAAAATTAGTATGTTTGATATAATTTTTAAGTTTTTTACAAAAAGATGTACAAAAAGTAAAGAGAAAATGAAATTTTGACTTTTTGTATAGGTTGTTAGCTTTTGAATTTTTAGTAACTTTCTGACTAAAATCACCACTTGCCAAACAAGGCCTAATAGATGACAGTAAAAAATATAGGAGAGAGATAGAGACATATAAATAGGATCTAAAAGTAGTGGGACATAATGAGTCTTTATTTGAGATGTGAGTTGATTTTTTGGCTTTTTAGTTTTTTTAGCTATTTTAGCCTGGAGCTAAAAAGTCTCGTTTGGGATAGACTTTTTGATTTTTTGAATTTTGTGAAAGAAAAAATAAAATGATTATGGTTTGGATGTAGCATTTTGTCACATTGACTTTTTAACTTGTTTTGTCTTTTAGTGACTAAAATAGCCCCAACCTAACCCAAATATTCATGCGAAACGAACCCTCAATGAGATATTAGAAGTGGTAGGGAAGGTTGGAGGAGGGGTAGTAAAAGCATCCCTAATAGAACCCTTATATCCCTTCCTTACCTATTTTAAGGGGTTTGATGACCCCTATACACTTCTAGCAGCTTCCTTAAACACTTCCCTAAAATAGGAATTGCTACAGTGCCTCCGTATTTGTAGGGAGTCACTGTAGCACTCTTTTTTTTTTTTTTGCTTTGTACACATTTATGATTTTTATTTTTTTTTAAATTTATAATGAAAAATTATATTTTAATAGAATAGAGAAAAAATATAGAGTTTGTTAATAAGGAATGAATTTTTTTAATAATATTTTAGGATAAAATATAAATAATCTGGTAGGGATGCTCTAAAAAGGGGAAGAGAAATGAAGGAGAGAGCGAGACGGGTAAAAAGAAATATCTTAAATATATATTTTATGACTTTGTAATTATTTTTCAAAATCCATACTATGATTATAAAAAAAATATTATATTGTAAATTTATTCTTTCCTAAGTCCTATTTTTCTATTACTAGTTAGACCCCCACTTGCTTCGCGTGTGGGCGTTGCGCCATCATTGGCTACGAACAAAGTTGTGACGATTGCGCTATCATTGGCTAGGAATTATAGAACGAGACAAAGGCATGACAAATTGTCATTAAATTCTCTAAACTTTGTTGTATGAATTGAAAAAGGAGACAAAAAAATATAGATCGAATAATCAAATAATCAAAAAATGAGGTAATTATTAGAAACAAGTTAGCCTTAAAAGTTTTGAATTCCATTATTCCATTTCAAATTAAACCTGGAAAATATGTCAAAAGTTTTTGTTAGTTAGCTTTGAAAAGAATGGAATAGCTTCACAATAATAGAATCCCTGACCGTGCAAGCAAAATGAAATAACATGGATATGATTAAATCATGAATCAAAATGAAAATGATGAACTGGTCATTCTTATATTAGAAATTACTCAATTTTCAAAATCAGAAATCCTTCCTACCATTTCCTATTTTTATAGTTTAGGAATATGTCTAGATTTTCTACTAAGAGAGGAAACACTACATCTCAGTAATGTGCCTGAGGAACACACTATATTCACAAAAGAATCTACTTCATCCAAAACTGATGGTGAGAGAGGACTTTCACTGAATGCAGCAACATGATGCAATATCTTGATAAACGACCTTCTCTCTAAAAAAACATTATATTGAATTGCAAGATAAACGTATCGATCTAACAAATGGTTGTTGGAACACCCACCCAATAATAGGCATCTTCTGCACAAAAACTAACAGTTTTGGCCAAAAGCCACTACACAACCAAGAAAAAGTCCACGTCAAAAGAAATAGTTCCTTGTACAATCATCACAAGGCAAGACCCGGAGTGGTAAATAAAAATGAGAGATGAGTACACACACTGAATGGAGGAAACATAGAGCAAACAAACCATGAAATTGCTACGTTACGTGAAAAACTACATCGAGGACTTCGGTCCAATGGTTATCATCACCGCTGATAAAAAGAGGATCTGATTTAGTGTCACCAAAATAACACAATGTTTAGTAGGCATCAAATACACAACAAGCTAAACGGAAAATGCTCAATAATGGAAGAAACTGAGCAATAAAATTATGATGAGAGAAACGTTTTACTTACATTTCCCATGGCAAGTAGTCCCTTGTCAAAAAATCAAATGATTCCCAAGAATGAAAATAGTACGCCAAATGCTGTCAATCCCCACCCAATCTTTGTTTCATCATAAAGTTTCCAATTCTTTCATTAATCAGAATTTTGAAATACAACAATTTGTAAAAATAGAGTTAATGTTATGAATGTGAAGGACCTAACTAACTTAATTGCTTTGTATAACAAAATAAACATATAAAAGAGTACCTTATCCAATGTCAATAAACACCAAACAATCAATAATGGGATTAAAGCATTTCAATTGCCAAACCAGTTTAAGAACATAGAATTATAATTAATACCAAAAAACAAGAAAGAAATCATCAAAATGGAAAACTTTGACTAAACCATATGAGGGTTCCAAGCAATTAAATTACAAAATTATATCAACCTTCAAAACAACTATAAAAGAATAAAAGTTCCCAATTAATCGTTTAAGAAACTTTGTAATCACAACATTATATCAAATTATCAAATTACAAATAAAAACAAAGCAACCCAGTGCACAAGCTCTAGCTAATTACAAATGTTTCAAAGAACATATACAATTATAGAGAATGAAATTGATACCTTAAAGCGTTAAGCGACTTGCTTGTAAAGATGTGGATTGCAAAGAGGTAAGGCACATAAGCATCATAAGCACTCCATTCATCAAAAGAATTCCAAAGATCAGCCAATGTAAAATACTCAACTTTTTCCCTCTCCCAATGGTGCCAAAGCTTGTTCAGGTTTCTGATCTCGATCTGTACAAAGATCATAAATCAATCAATCATCAAACACATGAAACAATCATCATTACATTAGCATCAAAAGAATTTTAAGGAAAAATGTTGAAATAAGACAACAAACCTTGGATAGGAACTGGGATGTAAGTGGGCCAATTTGTTCTCCCTTCTCTATCACTTTCTTGATAATTCCACCATCCTTGCAAACATTTAGTATTGTGATCCATAAGATGAGATCCACTTCAAACTAAATAACACAATTGGGAGGGTCATCATTTACATGCGTGGCTCCATAACCCAAACGCGGAGCCAACATGAATACTGTCATATCCCCCTTCTTTATAGTGATGATTACATGGTCCAATCCAGTAACCAGTTGACCTAACCAACCCATCAACAAACCAATCAAGTTGAAGGAAACCCAAAAGTAACTCAATGAAAATAAAGAATCACAACGAAATACTTTTGCGTCTTAAAATACTAAGTCTTCAATGTTTTTGAATTTTAATGTAATGTCTTTCGAAAACCCATCTTCATGCAGTCTCATTTCCTTTGAAGAAAGACTTGATTTTTTGTTTAGGTGTAATTTATGAGGTTATGTGATTTTGCAGACCATTTGAGCCTTGATTGTTTGTGTTATTTAATGTTTTGTAGTTGAATCTATGTTGCTCCAGTTGCTCTAGACTTGGCGGGTCCACTACTTGGATGTGTTAGATGATGTGTTATAATTGCTATTGAAGTTTTGTTATTGTTATCATTATCATTATGGTTCTATAAAGGAAAATTTTTATTGTTTATGTACTGTGGCAACTTCATTGCCTTTTGTGAATATTTGTGTGGATAACTATGGAAGAGTTCAAAATTAGCTCAACTGATTAAATGAAGGACTATTTGAACAATTAGTCAAGATTAACACGACATGTTATTTGAAAATAATTTATGGATGTAATAGGTGTTCATTATTATGTTCAAGTTCCTTTGTCATTAATTATGTTTGCTAGGAAAATATTATGTTTGAAGAATCATTCAAATTGATTATTAACAAAAATATTGAATTTTGTGGACATTGATCTATTGAAATGTATAGTTTGGATATTGTTCTTTCTGTATTATTGAGAATGCAATTGTTCTATTGGTGAATATTGAAATTAGGGGCTTATTGTTTGAAATCTTAAATCTAAATATTCAAAATGTATATGAATCTCATCAATGAACTTTTGTCAAGTATTTGGGATATTTATCTAGTTGAAGCTATTGTACTTATTAATTAATTTACTTGAGATGTTCGCAGCTAACAGCCGATTGCCATCACTTGGAAAATTTAGGTAGAGAATTTTGTTACTGACACCTTTGGTTTTGAATCCATAGAATTTTGTGTTTATTTAATGGTGTTTATAAGAGTGAAAGGGATCTAAAGGCTTGCATGTGCTTTTCAAGTTGAGGCGTATTCTCTAACAATTGGTAAGATTATTTAGAATTTTTTCATGAGGATGGAACAACCAAAAAAAAAAAGCCTTTTGAGTTATGAATTTGGTTTGGTCTTTTGTTTTGTTTAAATATGGGACATTGGTATTTGACCATTTATGTTCTGGTGGTTTTTGAGCTATGGTTTAATTGGATTGTAATATTTGATTTAATTAAACTATTACTCTTGATTAAAGTCACATTTGAACATCTAGATAAGCATTACATTTGAAAGTTGATGATGCTTTGGGTTATCTTAATGGAGGGTTGAATATTTTTTTTAAATTTTTTAAGATAACCTTCTCCTTGAAATTGTATGTGTCATGAGAAACAATCTCATCGATCACCAATTAGGCACAATTATGAAGATAGGTTATTTATTATTTAATATCGTATCTTTAGCTATTGTTGATTTCTTTGGAAGATTGCTACTTTGTTTTCTTTTTATAAAATTGTCTTTTTGTTTGTTTTAACTGGAAAAATTATGGTTATAGAGAGAAAAACGAAAACTTTGTTTTATTTTTACTTTATAAAATTCATAACTATAAAAGGTAAATTCATCAGTTAATTGGGTTTTTTTATTTAAAAGATGTTTTCAAATTAATGGTTTATTTATATTAATGGTTAGGATTTGAATTTTTTCAGTTAATTGACTTTGAAATTGAGGAACAATTTAAAATTCCCTTGTTGTTTTCATTAAACATGGTGACTTATAGGTCCACTTTTATAATTATTTAACAGTGTTCAAGATGAGGGGAATTGGGATTTAGTGAGGGGCACTATGTATTGTAATGAATATAGGTTGAAAGATTTTGTTTGAATGGAGTGACAGTGCATATTGTAATGGTGCATGATAGTACTTTTATAGTGATATTGGTGAGTAATTAGATTTTGGTAGTAAAATTGCAGTTCCAGTCCACTGTAATGTTTTGCAAAATAGTAAACAACCAAAAAAAGACTAGAATTGCACACCATTAGAGAAGCCCTCTAATTTTTTGGTCTAAATATTCAGGCATATTGTCAAACAGGTGGTGTGCCTAATTTGTGTATGCACTAACAGACACCCATGAGAACAGAGGCATGCAAATCAGATCTTAATGCATCCATAGATAGCCGAAAAATGAGTAAAAAACCACTAAATTACATACCAGATGGTGGAGTTTGGTGCATGGTTTGTGAACCCGAAACAATTTGAACCAAGATAGAAAGTGAAACAGAACAAAGAGTATATACATATATGTGTTTGTCTTCAGCTGAGAAAGAATCGTTTGATTGCAAATTTGATCCACCGAATAGAAGAAAATTCTAAGAGGGGAGAGATGGCGGGCTTGACCTGGTTCTGTTGCAGTACTTAACGGAAGACACGTAGACCTACCTCACTCAAACGATGCACGGCCAACAAGACACGTAAACCAGCAAATTAGGAGGAAGAGTTGAAAAATGACATGTAAGTGAATTCTTTGGCCGAACCACCGCTTCTGTTTGTAGCATATAGAGAATTCTTGGAAAAGCAATTGAGGGATAGATACATGGTGGGTAATTTGCAGCCCACGTGTCCAACCCACATCTGTAAGGCAAAGAAAGAGTTATTACAAACCAAACAAACAGTAGTGTTATACCACTCTTACCTTCTTTTTATATATGTTATAGATTTCTCATTGTACTAATAGTAGAAGCATTGAGTTGAATTTTATCTTTATCTGATTATTTGGATAGAATTTTTTAATGAGTTTTAAATTTTGACTTTAACATTTTACAATTAGTATTTTTTAACTCATATTTAAAATTTATTTTTATGTCATTTAATTTGAACCTTTTTTATGATAAATCAAAAAGATGGTATCAGTTTAAAAAAAAATAAAATCATCAGGCTATATGCTAATGCCACATTTGTTATCTGAACTGAAACATTGGGATACAAGTATACTTCGGTGAGCAAAGTAAGACGGGTAAGAGCATCTCCAATGGTGTGCCATTAATTTGCTAATTATGGCGATGATTGATAGAAAGGTAGCTCCAATGGCTACTTTTAGCAGCTGTTATCTTTGGCAAATGCCAAAGCTGCCAAGTCTGCTTCAATAAACCGTTTTCTCCTTCTATCCCTCTCTTTTTCATCATCTTTTCCAAACACAATTTTAATATTCATACTCCACAGTTTCATCATCCTTTCCAAATTTCCAAACAATATTCACCCAACAATTTCCAAATTTCCAAAATTCACTCAACAATTTCCAAAATTAAAAAAAAAAAAAATAATTTCACCAATTTGAAGTAATTTCCAAAATTCAACAATTTCCAAATTTCAAAATTTCCAAAATTCACCCAACAATTTCCAAACACAGAAAATTAGAAAATCAATTTCACCAATTAAAATCAATTTTATCAATTTCACCAACAATTTCATTGAAATTTTTTATAAAAAAATAGAAAATCAACACGGTGAGGAAAAAAAATACCTGACAGAAATGGGTTGATCTTATTTGTGTTCATCATTAGGGTTTCAATCTTCTTGATCGTCGATCCATTATAGGAGTCAGACAGAGAGTGACAGAGATGAGTGAGAGAAACAGAGGGTTTCAATCTTTTTCATTGCCGATCGAAGAGATAAAGAAAAAAGTGAAAGTGAGACTGAGAGTGAGAGGGATCGACACTATCGCGGCTTCAACAGAGAGAGAAGAGAGATGAATCTGAGAGTGAGAGAGAGAGAGAGAGAGAGAGAAATGGAGACTGAGAGGGACAGGGAAGAGGAAATTATGAGTGAGAAAGAGAGAGAGAGAGAGAGAAGAGAGTGAGAGTGAGAGAGAGAAAAGAGTGAGAAGATTCAGGGTTGGTTTGGGGTGACCTAAAAAAGTGCACTTTTTGTCTTTTTGGACTAAAAAAGTTGAGAAAAAAATATGAAGGTTTTGGTTAACTTTTTGGATTTTTATGAAAAAATGTGTATGAAAAAATTGTATAAAAAGAGTGTGTAAGAGATAAATAGTGATAGGTGGGCCCCAGCCGTATAAATCGACAGTTGTGAAGGGGAGTTGGAAATTATTGGCTATTTTTGGTACAAAGCACTACATGGTTTTGTTTGGTCCGTGGGGGTCATCACGGGTCTCATTTTAATAATCTGAACCGTTTAATGTGTATAACTCGTCGAACACTATGTACCTATAAAAAATCACGTTAATCGGATATCGATAGCTATCTGATCAGATATATTTATTTTTCAATCATTAATTATAACACCATCCATTTGTCGTACATAACTGATCTGATCATATAGTTATCGATATCCGATCAATGTGATTTTTTGTAGACATATAGTACTCGACGAATTCTACACATCTAACAGTTCAGATTATCAAAACGGGACCCGTGATAGCCCCCATAGGCCAAACAGTGGTGTGTGTACAAACCACACCCAATCCTTTCATATATATGCCTTTGCCGTGCCACGCAATGAACTTTGGGTCAATTCGGTGTGTACTTTGGGCAGAAAAAAAAAATATATATATATATTTTTTTGGTGAATAGTGATATCTTTTTGGATTTTGGAGTAACTTTTTGACTTTTTGGCTGATTTAGGGTACCCCAAACCAGGCCTCAATCTTCTTCATCATCGATCAAAGAGAGAGAGAAGAAAGTGAGAGTGAGAAGATTCAATTTTCTTCATCGCTGGTCGAACAGAGAAAGAAGAGAGATGAATCTGAGAGTGAGAAAGAAAAAGAGAGAGAGATGGAGACTTAAAGGGACAAGGATGAGGAATGAGAGAGACAGTGAGAAGGAGAGGAAGAAAATGTTGGATGATTCTACACAAATCATTTCAACCATTGAAGACCAACACGTGGACGGTGGTGATGACAATTGATAGAGTCATTGTGCTCTGTTTGGCTTTAAAAAAATATAGTTAAAATAAACACCAGCTTGTGTTAAACGGTCATGTCTTCAAATGACTAATATATTGAAATAGTAATATTTTGAATTTTTATAAATAGAAACTCTTCATCTGAATTTTTTTCTCATAGTAACCATTGCAGACTTCATTTTTCTTTTCTCCTCTCTTCATCTCAATTTGATTTCACAATAAACTTCCAAAATTATATTATTTTTAGTTTTTTCACACAATCACTATAGAAGGTTCATCAAAAACAAAGAGAATAAAATCTTTCACTACTGAAGAAGATGTGGCAATTTGTAGAGTTTGGTGTGACATTACTGAAGACCCAATTGTTGGGAATTCGCAATCTCATACTCATTTTTAGGGAAGAATTTTTGAAAATTATTGCTCGCTGGAAAATGATCATTCAAGAACACAAGTGTCAATCTCATCTCGATGGGGTGTAATCATGAAATGTTGCAACAAATTTTGTGGGTGTTTGGTACAAGTCGAAAATCTACACTTAAGTAGAATGTCTCAAATTGACATAGTAAGATTTCATATTCATTTATTTATGTTAGTTTATTTTTTCTTATTTAAAAATGAACTAATTAATTAATGTAATAATTTATTGATACAGATGCTTCAAGAAAAACTGTTATATCAGCAAGACGAAAACAAACATTTTACTTTTGAACATTATTAGCCAATCTTACAAAATAATATCAGGTGGCAAGATGTAACTCCTACAAACACAGTAAAGTCAATGATACATACACCGTTTTCCCCTAATTTAGCCCCCGATTCTCCTATGGATAACTACATTTCTCTTAAAGATGACACCAGTCCAAGCGTTGGTAATAATTCAACTGTTGGTAAGGGCAGTGTCTCTGCAAGGAGTAAAAGACCTATGGGTAGGAAAGTTTCAAAAGAATTATTTCAGAGAAATCAAGTCGTTGAAGTCCAAAAATGAGCATACAATTGGAGACATTTAAATAACACCTTCTTTGAGAAGGAAAAGATGAAAGAGAAGAAAAAGAATTCAAGCCTTCGCAAGAGATGAAAGAACTTGAGATCAAAAACAAGAACATGAGATAATGACTACGGACATTTCTTATTTAGACACTTAGGCGAAAGCATATTACACAATGTCTGAAAGAATAAGATTTTCACCAAGTGGTCCTCAAATGTCGAACCCAAATTACTATTTTCCCATGCCTCCTAATGAATAATTACGGGATAATATATTTTTTTTGCAATGTCATTTATTTTTAATATAATTGTTAGTCTTTATTTGCAATGTCATTTTTATTTTGTAATGAAATTTTATTATTTTATTATTTTTGAGTACTTTCTACATGAATGTAATATTATTTTTGCAATGTATAAGACCATCTCCAACGCTTCATCAAACCTTGTATCGATTTGAAATTTAGTGAAAAAAGTCACTTTTGCGGCTCAATGGTTTTATCAAATTGGTATCAAAGCGAGAATTCACCAAATTTTTCATCAAAGTGAAACGGAAGATTTCACCAATTTCTTGTCGTGACCGTTGGAGGAGACCAGCAGTTAACCGGACCGATTAATAGGTTCCCTTGCAAATAGGTTGGTTCAAACAGTCAAAAGGTTCAAAGAGGTAAAAAAAAAAATACACTAACCTATCGATCGGTAAATTAGACCCTTCTTTGATGACAACCATTAGGCGGTTTGTATCGATTGAGAAAATAGTCTTTTTTACTCAAATTTGATGAAAATTTTGGTGAGCAGATTGGAGATGCTCTAATGTTGACTATTTTTAGTATAATTTAAATTTTTCAATAAAGTATAATGAAAAATAAATATATTTTTTTGAAATGAAGGCAATAAAAAGATAAAATACATTAACTGACATTAAATGAAGATAATTTTATTATAATAAAAAAACATTAAATATAATTTTTTCCCAATTTTTTAATTTTTTTAATTTTTTAATTTTTTTATTTTTTTTAATTTTTTATATTTGCCTAGTTGGGAATAATATAAATATATAATTTTTTTTTACAAACAATTAAAAAAAGGTCACAAAAGACAAAAAATAAATAAAAATAAAATCACAAAAAAAATTATATCCAAACAACACCTACAAACTTGCTAGAAAAGTTGGTTGAAATTTGCCAAAATAATAAATAATCATTGGAGCACCATTAACTTGGTAGAAAAATTGGTTGAGATTTGCCAAAATAACAAATGACCATTGAAATATCATTACTATAATTTGACAAAATAATACTATTCATTATCACATCATAACAATAACAGTGGCAACACAGTAACAACTATTGAAAATGCTCTAAAAAAAAAACTCAATGAAATCAAATTAAGCATTTAAAATTGATAAAATTTTATTTTTTATCAATTTCTTTTTAAAATTTTATAGTATACCTTTCATTTTAGTTTTTTTTTTTTTTCCTTCTAATTCTAATCGAATCCGAACCGTTTATAGTTTCACTGTCGTGATTTCGAGTAACGACTTAAAAGACAGACAAAAATGTAAGCAAATCATGGATTGCCACGTCATATAGTTTGGTACGTGTGTGTCGGTCATGGACTCTATGAGAGTCGTATTCGGGTCTGTTTACAGACTGTACCATAAATTTACCGGTTGTAGCCGGTTGTTCTTCTTTAACAACTCAGGGACTGTCGGTGGACTCAAATTTTTTTTTACCAGTTGTTGTTTTCTAACATGCCAGTTTTTATTTTTTTATTATTTTTAGATAGAAAATGATTTTCCTAATCACTTGCACACCTTTTTTTTGGCCCCACAATTGCATATACCCAAAATAAAATTTTGTAGTTTAAATATTTTTTTTTTCCTTTTTTTTTTGGCATTCATTTGGGTCCTTTCTATTTGTAATTTTTTGGGTTTTCTTGGTAAATATTTTTTGTAGTATTTGTTTGATTAATGCTCATTAGTTTCATGCCTTTCTAAAGAAAAAATATTTACAAAAAAATAATCTAAAATGATGTGACAATAATTTTGAAATTGTGAATCAAAATAATAAATGTTTTGAATTGAAATAAAAGAATAAAAAAAAAACCACATTATTCTTTATAAAAATTATATAATGTTTGTATATTATTACTTCTTTTTGAAATAATTTTTTCTTGCAAAAGTACAACCCTCTTTGATTTTCAAGAACATTTTTTTTCTAATCATTGTCTAAAATTTTAGAAATGACAAAACATGTTCGAGAATGTAATTTATTGGCAAACAACTTTGAATATTTATCACATGCAAAAAAAAAATTAAAATATAATTTTATTTTCAAAAAAAGAGCCACACCGATGCATTTTTTTCACATCATTTTGTTATGAGAATTATAATCCCGATTGGTAGCTCGAATATAGGGGCTCGAAATTAGGAGAAGAATGAGGAGGAGGAGGAGGAGGAGGAGGGATGGAGGAAGGAGGAGAATGACTGGAGGGGGCCCAATTATTAGGGCTGGAGGCGGAGGAGGGGGGCGGAGGCACGATCGGGCGGAGCCAACGAGCTGCGAGTTGCGACGGCGGGCGGAGGAGACGAACGAGCTGTGAGCTGCGACGAGGACGGCGGGCGGAGGTGGCGGAGGCTCCCTCTCTCCTCTTCCCCTCTGTTCTTTTTTTGGTTTCAACGAAGAAGAAGAAGAAAACGAAAAAAAAAAAATATGCAAAACGATGTTGTTTTGCCATTCGAGCCAAAATTGAGCCACGGATTTCGAGCTACCAGTCATTTTTCTGAGAATTAAAAGGTAAATTTCTTGTATTCTACTACTACTGCAGCTTTTTAAAGTAGAGAAGTAGCCTTTCCCTTGAAGTTACATAAAACCCAAAAGTGTAATCAAGTTTTTTTTTTTTGTTAAAAAAAAAAAAAAAACCCTTTTTTGTGTTGTTCTAATTAGTTGAAACATACTTGATTTTGATTAATTTTTGTTTTTATATATTTTTTAAGTTTATTACTATTTAATTTTTAAAATAAAATTTTAACTAAAAGATAGTGTATAACACAAGTTTTATGTTAATATAAAAGACAAAATATAATGATATGTTGATCGATGAGAAAGCTATCTCCACTACAAGAGAAGATGCTTTTAGGTGGTGAAAAAATTATTGCCTTCATAATGATGAACTTTTCTTGATAATCAACTTTAATTTGATAAAAAAAAAAATTGTGCACTTTTTGAAAGAAATTAAAAAATTGGTCCAGAATTGCAGTTTTTCACTAGTATAAATGGATCTCAATTTAAGGTGTGATCTATGATTTACTTTTGTAATCATTCATTTTTTTCCCCATCTTCCATCCACTGGGCATGGTCACAAAAAAATAAAACGTTTAAAGTAAAAGAAGAAAAAAAGAATAGACAAATAAGTGGTGAGCTTGAATTTTTTTATAATAAAAAAAAAAAGATAATTGTAAAAAAAAAAATGTGTAAACTCAAAATAATTGTAAAGATATAGAAGTACGAGAATTAAAAATTGTATAAACTCAAAAAATTGCACAATCTAATGCATAAATTGCTTATACTTAAATAACATTGTAATTATTTTGCATTAATGTCATTTTTTAACAATTCTCCTTAATATATATATATATATATATCTATATAGTGACTTCTATTTCTTTTTATTTTTGTTTTATATGTTACTTCTTGTTGTTTCTGTAGCTTTGAAAATGAGACCTTCCAATTTTCTGTTATGCAGCTAATCATTGACTTCCATAACTTCTTAAAAAGGACTTGCGTATGTGTGATTTTAAAATTGGGTAAATCACATTGACATTTGTAAGGTTCTAAAAATATCAGTAGGGCTAGAAATACCAATAAAGATACTAATTAAGAGTAAAAATTTGTAGATTGGTCCTACCACTTGATACAGGATTCATTTAATGTGGGTGTTTGATAAAATTTAATTTCAACTTAAAGTAGCTTTTGACTTAAATTAAACTGTATTGGTGCGTTTGGTATACACTACAAAAAATGACACTTTTGGCTATCAAAATTTTTTGTCGCTAAGCTCGTCGCTATTACCCTGTCGGCGATAGTATTGGCGACCAAAATTTGTTTAGTCGAAAGTGTACACATTTGTTACTAATTTTGGTTTAGTCGGCAAAAGTATGTTTCGCCACTAAATCATTCGTCATGAATGAGGGTTTTGGCTACTAACTTGTTTTGGTCGGCAAAAGGTATCACTTTTAGCTACTAAATAATTGGTAGCGGAAAGTACACATTTGGCTACTAATTTTGGTTTAATCGGCAAAAGGTATGCTTCGCCACTAAATCATTAGTCGCCGAATGAGGGTTTTGGCTACTAACTTGTTTTGTCAAAAAGGTATCACTTTTAGCTACTAAATAATTGGTAGCGAAAGTACACATTTGGCTACTAATTTTGGTTTAGCGGCAAAAGGTATGCTAGCCACTAAATCATTAGTCACTAAAAGTGCTACCCATAATTTTAATTTTACTTTTGCCCACTAAAAGTTTAAGAACCAAAAGCCTCCTCACCAAAACATTTGCTCATGTATTTAGCTACCAAAATATTTGGTGGCCAAATACTTTAACATTTTTTTTTAAATAAAACTTCTAAACCACATATCCATTATTAATACAACTTTGTACCTGTATAAACAATATAATCCATCAACAACGATTACACACATTTCGGTTCCAACCACCCAAAAATTAATATTGAGCGTCCACTTACATATATATTACAAATTTCATAAGAACCAAGTCTAATCCCGTCAATAATTTATTGTACATACATATCTTGGAATACCACAATTTATTGTACTCCTACAACCGTACCACAACAAAAATTATTTTGTACAACAAAAATTATATTCTACCAAAAATTTCTTTGTTTAAGCCTCAATGCTCTCCAACTCATCTATTTGTTGTTTCTTCCGTTGTCTCTCCAACTTTAATTCAACAACTTCCCTAGCCTTCTCATCGAGCTCAAGTTCACTAGCCTCTAGTGCAGTGTGCTTTCTTGAACATCCTCATCTTTTCATCACCACCATTTCCATTTTCTTCAATGCCTCTGCACCACCTCGGCAATTTGGTTGCATGCCTCTGTGGAGCTATCACACGTCTATCTTCTCCAGATTCTGGATTTCTTGATGAGTCCATATCAAGTTACGTACATAATTATTACATTATAAGAGGAGAAGAAAAAAAAAATGAGAAGGGAAAAATAAGAAGAAGCGAGTTGAGAGAGGAAACTTCAAATCTGACAACTAAGTCCCAAATGAATTCAAAAGAATGTTTAAACAACTAATCGTCCAATAGGGGTTATCATCTAAACCTAATTCTAAATGCACATTTAATATTGAAACCAACACAAAGATTTCCGACAATCTAATACTTGATTGAGAACCTATAGAACTTTAATTGAGATACATCATGTCACGCCCCAAAATTTGGACAATTAAATATTAAATTAGGACTAAACTCCAATCAATATTCCATCATCCAAATCCTAGGGGTGAAACAAAAACAAAAAAACTAAAACACCAACCAAACCATCCACCATAATCTCATAACTAATAAATACCTCAACATTAAAGTAACAATAAATACTTCAAAACAACTTAAATAAAGTACGGTTACAAACCATGCCAAATTATTCCAATACTAAAGTCATAAAAAAAAAAAATCATAAATACATAAATAACTATCAACCCTAAGCTCAAGAAAAATAAAAGAACTCCGAACGACATGTCCTACGATCACAATTATTTCCTGCCATCACCAAAGCCTCTACTAATCCTGCAAGGGAAGCTCATTGCGCTCAAGCAAACGCACCGAGTTGCCAAGAGACAAAAGCGGGTTAGTATCACAATTATCTTGGTATGAGTACAAGAATCAACACCTACGTGTCCACGGACACAAACAATAGTACATTAAATTCTTATTACTAGACAAGACAAGTAGTTCCAACCACAGAGGCGAATGGGTAGTTTCTCGAGATATGGTGGCATTTAGTTTCTTGTCCGTACACAACAAAATATAAATTGATTATAAAATAGACAAAATAGAAATAAAAATATGGTGGGTCAGCCTGCATAAAAAATTAGTAAGACCCACCATCACTGCAAAACAAATAAAGTTAGTATAATTTAATCATAAGTAACATATTAAACCAAATATAAAAGTTACACCGTTTCACACTTAAATAATTCGAATTGATCAAAACTCAAAAGAACGAAAGTTGTACAGAATCAAATTTCCTATAAGACAACGCGAACGAATTTAACAGAAACTAAACAGGTTAAGAGAAAAACTTGATATAAAAATCTAGACAGAATTGATCGAAAAATCTGAATCTGAAAACGAACCAAAAGCGCCTTAAGATGATTTTTTTCAAAAAATTCAAAACACGAAAAGTGTGCAGAATAATGTTTTACTTCAGTTTATGCGAAACCAAAAAAAATGAGCTCGTTTAGTGGGTTAAAACAGCCTCTAAAATTTGCCTTGCTAAAATGAATCAAGCAGAGCAATAATCAAGATCATCCGATTATAAGTTATAATCTATCTTTTTAATAAAAAGCTGCAACACAAAAGTTGTCCAAAATCACGTGTACATATCTCTACTCAAATTTCATAATTTATTGAGGCCGATTACTATTTTTCAAGATGTACAAATCAATAAACTCATAATTCAATTTTTGTACCTGAACTCCATCAATAAAATTCGAACTATACATATAAGTTCATAATTTCTACTTTGTATCTTAACTCAATTAAGACAATTCGAACTAACATACAAGTTCATAATTAATTCTTTGTACCTTGACTCCACCACTTGGCCCTCATACATCTACACATATATCCCATGTGCCTCCGTATACCTAACCCACTCCGAAGTCAAACTTGCACGGGGATATCGTCGAGTTTGACTCACACTCCGGATGGTTAGCATATCGTCTGTGGCATAAATCAAAGCACTCGTCTACTCATGAGAACGAGGCAACAATATATATAAACATTTCATCGACATTATGAGACAAATATAACAATGCCGGGCATAAGGCATCAAACAACTCTCATAATCCTCACCTTTTTTTTTATACACTCTTTCTCACCATCACTCAAATAAAATAACAATCCATGAGTCATGGTGGAGTACAAGAAATTTATCTACGGTTCTAATTAATTTTAGTTTCATATATTCGGGAGTGTGATTATAATCATAAAATGAATACATATAAAAATCATAAACATTACATATACATCTAACCAAATAATGAAATCAATCCATCATCTACATGCAAATACAAAATCAAACCAACATCAAATAAATAAATACCAACAACAAACCAATCCATCCTCTAACCAATATCTATAGATTCTAAGTTTATTCCAATTTCATATAATTATGAGTGTGATTAAATCCATAAAATAAATATATAAAAAAAAAAACATAAACCTTGCATACACAACTAATTAAAATAATTGAAATCAATCAATCATCTAAAAATTCTAAACTTTACATATACAACTAATCAAAATAATTAAAATCAATTAATCATCTAAAAATCCTAAATCTTACATACACAACTAATAAAAATAATTAAAATTAATTAATCATCTAAAAACCCTAAACTTTACCTACACAACTAATCAAAGTAATTAAAATCAATCACTTATCTAAGAACCCTAAACTTTACATACACTACTAGTCAAAATAATTAAAATCAATCTATCATCTATAATCCTAAACCTTTCACGTACCACTAATCAAAATAATTAAAATTAATCTATCATCTTTATGTAAAAACAAAATCAAACTAACATCAAGCAAATAAAAATAAATACAACGAATTAAACATAAATCAAGGGAAGTGGGTTTTGTACTTAAAATTATTTTTGAAGATCAAAGAATCACTCAAAGAATTAATAAAGTCACCCAAAATAAAACCCTAAACCTTACATACTCAACTAATTCAAATAATTAAAATCAAACAATCATCCAAAAACTCTAAACCTTACATACACGTCTAATCAAAATAATTAAAAATTAGTCAATCATCTAAAAATTCTAAACCTTATATACCCAACTAATCAAAATAATTACGATCAATTAATTATCTAAAAATCTTAAACCTTACCTATACATCTAATCAACATAATTAAAATTAATCAATCATCTAAAAATTCCAAACCTTAGATACCCAACTAATCAAAATAATTACGAACAATTAATTATCTAAAAATCTTAAACCTTACCTATATATCTAATCAACATAATTAAAATTAATCAATCATCTAAAAATCTCAAACCTTACATACCCAACTAATTAAAATTACTACAATCAATTAATCATCTAAAAATCCTAAACCTTACGTATACGTCTAATCAACAAAATTAAAATTAATCAATCATCTAAAAATTTCAAACCTTACATACCCAACTAATTAAAATTACTACAATCAATTAATCATCTAAAAAAAATCCTAAACCTTACATATACGTCTAATCAACATAATTAAAATTAATCAATCATTTAAAAATTCCAAACCTTACATACCCAATTAATCAAAATAATTACGATCAATTAATTATCTAAACATCTTACACCTTACACGTACCACTAACCAAATTAATTAAAATTAATCACTCATCTAAGAACCCTAAACCTTGCACATATCACTAATCAAATTAATTAAGATTAATCAAACCTCTAAGAACCCTAAACCTTTCACGTACCACTAATCAAATTAATTAAAATAAATTAATCATCTAAGAACCCTAAACCTTGCACGTACCACTAGTCAAATTAATTAAAATAACTTAATCATCTAAGAACCCTAAACCTTGCACATATCACTAATCATATTAATTAAGATTAATCAAACCTCTAAGAACCCTAAACCTTGCACGTACCACTAATCAAATTAATTAAAATAAATTAATCATTTAAGAACTCTAAATATCGCATATACACTAATCAAAATAATTAGATTAATTAATCATCTCAAAAAATAATAATAAAATTAATAATCATTTAAACACCCTAAACCTTATATATATCACTAATCAAATTAATTAAAATAAATCAATCATCTGAGAACCCTAAATTTCACACGTTCCACTAATCAAATTAAATAAAATTAATCTCTCATCTAAAAACTCTAAACATCTCATAGACACTAATCAAAATAATTAAGTTAATTCATCCTTTACATTCACATACAAAAATATCAAATCACATCAACCTAATAAAATAAATAAATAAATAAACTAACTTGAATCAAACATAATCAAAGAAAATAGAGTTTGTACTCACAATTATTTTTGAAGATTGAAGCAAGACCAAGAGAATTAATTGAACAACCAAAGTAAACCCAAAACCCCTTTCTTTTTCTTTATTTTCTTTTCTTTTCTTTTTCTTTCTTTCTTCCTCTATCTCTCTTCGAGCCGTCTCTCTCTTCTCTTTTTTTTTCTCTCTCTCTCTCTCTCTAGGTTTCATTGCGCCTCCGTTTCATTTTTCTTTGATTGAATAATCTCTTTTCTAACGTAATACACCATTATATAATACATTATAATATATATAAATATAAATTATAAGATTAAATATATATAAATATCTATATATAACCCCTCTTTTTTTTTTTTTTTATATAACAAATATAAATATTTAAATATTTAGATTAATATATATAATTAAATAACACATTAAATTAATTAATCACCACATTAAATTCATTAAATACCATATTAAATTTTCATGTGACCACACAAGTAATAAAACCAAAAATAAAATAAGATAATAATAATTATAATAATAAATAAATAACTTAAGAAAATTAGGGTCGCTACACATCAACTCAATCTGATATGAGATGAATGAGACTTGAAAAAAGTAAGGTCAAATAGATCAAAGCACATAATCTTAAACATTATCCCGACATGAAAATTAAAGGCTATGCCAATCTGTACAAACTTATAAGTAATTTGTTAATATTTAATCCACAATTTATGGAAACAAGATCCCCTTTTTTCATGTTTAGACATAGAGATGAAATTTCCCTGTTCAAAATAAGAGTCAAATTATTAGAAAAAACATAAAGAAATTCATGTAGAATAGAAGCCAGTCAGGTAAAATAAATTAAATTCAGATAAAACTTAGGCTATGTTTGGCAATAGCGCAATCTTGCATGAAGAGCATATGTACCATCAACTATTACCTACCAAGCATAAAACAAAGAGATCACAAGCTTTTATGGTTGATCAAGCAGAACATTATACGCATACTTACCACCCCCGATGACGAACTCTCTATTGCTTTAGAAGCAACATGTTTTTTTTCTAGCAGTCTATCAAATATTGCAGTCACTATAGCTTTACCACTTATCAAATCCTATATCAACACAAAAGCCAGTTTAAAATAAGTGAACACAAAAAAATTATTATATCTAAATAAAAGTAACAAATATATTAAAATTATATTTAAATAAAAAAATTTTAAAAAAATTCTGAGCCAGCTCAACCTGTCTTTTTTTAGTCGCCAATTACTTTTATAAATCCCTCAAATTTAAATTAGAAATGTCTCCCTCAAATTTAAATTAACAATAGTGTTTGATTATTGTTAGCGTGTATAACGTAAAAATAATTTTAAAAGTTGAAAAAATTAATTATTAATAATCAATTATTAAAAAATTAATTATTGAAATGACAAATAATTGGGTTATCCTGTCTTTTATTTGTGAATTTTGATTTATTCTTAATTTATTAGTGTTATTGAAATATGATGATGTAAAAAGTATAAATAGTTTAATTGTACTTTTCATCTGAAAATAATAGTCTATTTTCAGAATTTAATTTCTTTTTATAATACAATTATTACATTTTAAAAATATTAATTTATCAAAATTACCTTTTCATAATATATTTTTTTAGAAATATCAATTGTCATAATTGTAAATTTTTTATTATTAATGGATTTAAAAAAAGGACAAAATAAGAAATTCATATTATTTTAATAATTAATTTTTTTTAAAATTAATATTTTTGGATGGTGGGTGTACAACCTCTTCATAAAAAAAAATAAAAATAAAAATAAATAATTTTTTTTTATTTTCATTCGGCTACCAAACATTTAGTAGCCGAAAGTAGGTCTATAGCGACTAAAATAAATTTGGTCGCCGAAACTTGACATTTGGCGACCAAAAGTTTGGTCGGGAAAGATTAAAAATTAATTTTTTTTATTTTCATTTGGCTACCAAACATTTAGTAGCCGAAAGTAGGTCTATAGCGACTAAAATAAATTTGGTGCTTGAAACTTCACTTTTAGACCAAAAAGTTTGGTGGAAAGATTAAAAATTAATTTTTTTATTTTCATTAGGCTACCAAACATTTAGTAGCTAAAAGGTACCTCTGACTACTAAATTTTTTAGTCGCCAATTGTGATATGTTTAGCTACTAAAAATTTTTTAGTCGCCAATTGTAATATCTTTAGCTACTAAATTTTTTTAGTAGCCAATAATCAACATTCCCTACTAAAAAAATTAGTAGCTAAAAAGTTGACTTTTGCCGACTAAAATTATTTTTGGTAGCCAATTCCTGACTTTTGGCGACTAAATTGGTTTTGGTAGCTAAAGTGGTAAGCAAAAATGCTTTTTCTTGTAGTGATAGCTTATGAGGATAGCTTATGGCTTAATTTAAGCCAAATTTCAGCTTAAATTCAAAGTTGCTCTGGAGATGCTTAAAAAAACGACTTATCTTGCAATTTGTTTGGGAGGGGCTAAATGGTGAAATGCCCTCCTAATCTCCATTATTCTGAAAATGCCATTATATAATCCCATCTGAAAACACTGTTCACTCTCTCTCTCGATGGAAGCGATTCGGCCCGAGTGTGGAAGCGATTTTCGGCAGTCTAGGTAATCTCGTCATTGCGATCTCAAGGCATCCGACACTCATTTTCATCCTCAACACATGACAACATCCATCGTCATCGCGACCTCTTTTTTCTCTCTCTGTCGATCGTCATCTCGATCTTCCTCGTCCGAGGAAACCCTAGCGCCGTCGTCATCTCGATCTTTCCCGTCGTGATCTGCTCGCGCGATCTACTCTCGAAGCTGTAGCAGCTCTCGAAACCAGAGGAAACCCTAGATTTGATCTGCAATCTCACTCGATCTCATTTCTCTCTTTCTCTATTGCAGACCACTGACGAGGAAGATCGAGGCTAGGGTTGTGGCGTCTGAGGCTCGGGAAGGAAGAGGAAGGAAAAAATTAAACAAATTAAACAAAAAAATAATTAAAAACAAAATAATAAAAATAATATTGAACAAAATAAATTGAAATAAAAAATAAAAAATAAAAAGAAATGTCAGTTTTTATATTAATATTAAAAGAATTATGTTAACATTATAACAATTTAATTGTAATTAGTATTAAAAAGAATTATATTAAAAATAATAATAATTAGTATCAAATAATATTAATATTATTTGATATTAATTACATTTTATAAAGTGTAATAATTTTATATTAGTTGATACTAATTAATACTAATTATATTAACTTTTATTAATGAAATAAATTTTTAAATTAAAATTGAAAAAAAATGACAAAAATATCATTTTATATCATATAAGGGCAAAAAGTCAACTATACGAAAAATCTATTTTCTGACTTATTTACCAAACACTATTCGCAACTTAAATCTATAATCCCACGGCTACACTAAGCGGAGTTACCAAGCTTATGCTCACAGCTGTAAGTTATAATCTGTTAAGTTATAATCTATAATCACTTTCCCACAGCTCTACCAAACGGGGCCAATATTATATTTTAGGGGTGAGCAGCAGATATACCGATCCGTCAAAACCGACCGAACCAAACCCACCCGTGGTATTTTGGACGGATGCGTGATAATGACAGACCCAGATTGATTTTTCTCCAATCCGCCAATTTTGGAAGACGGATAATGATTTGAGATTCCTTTGGCATACCGAATTGCCAAATCGCAAGCACCTAATAATTTATAAGACTTTATGTTTTCAATTTGTTTAAATATTTTGTTTGTGTTTTCAAGCGAAAAATTTAAATATTCTGTTGAAAAAAGTTTTCAACAGAATATATTTTTGAATTGAAAAAATAAGCGTATTATTTTATCTATATTTTTGATTTTTAAATTTAACTCTAAAAATAATAAATAGAAAATATGATATATGGTGATTGGTTTTTGTTTTTCAAAACATATATAGATGTAACAATACAAAGATGTACAATCTCTACTTCACATTCGTGGTTTTGGTGGTTTGAATTGTTATTATATTTTAAGAACCACATATTGTAATACTTTATGTGGATGAATCATGCTGTAATTGTAATATGTGGATGAGCTATGTAGTGATTGTGACATTCTAAAGTTTCAAACTTTCTTTTTTTAGATGAGACATGCAGTGATTGTAATAGTTTTTTAAGTCATTGACTATAATACTTTCTGATTTTTTTTTTTTTTGAGGAAATGCACAAGTTGAATTATGTTGAAAATTTATAAAATCTTAAACCGCCAAACCGTTTCGTATCCATCCGCCAAACCACCAATTCGCTCAATTCACATTCGCCGAATTGGCAGACGGATGCAGATTGATTTTCTCCAATCCGCCAATTTGGTGGACGGATGGCGGATTGGAGGTTTTGTAGCAGCATGACCGCGCCCACCCCTATTATATTTAGTTAATATATTTATTAAAATTTTAACATTATTAATTTACATAAGCGTTCTATTTGTTTGACAGTTTTTCTTCCATTTCTTCTTTTGGTTGCATCCTTAAAAGCGAATATATTAGTAGTTATATTAGTGGTGGTGGGGTAGTAGCAAATTAAGGTGGCAACAGGGTAGTGGCGATTACAAAGTGGCGGTGGTAATCTTGTGGTGCCATTTGTAAGAATTTAATCTGAGCGAAAATCAACTTATTTTTGTTAATCACAAACCAATGGCATATAAATACAAAAAAAAATATGTATTTTTCATAAACTAACGGAGTGAAAAAATACACTTCTTATTTTTTTATTTTTATGAGAATTTGAAACAATGGGCTAACTGCATAGAAGAATAAATTGGTGATAAAAAGAAAAAGAAAAAAAAGTAAAGGATAGTTAAGAGAAATAGACATTGCAATGCATACCTTGTAACAGTGATAATAATCTGGGAAAAAAATCTCAGTTACTATATCAATAAGGAAAATATTCAAATTTAGGAGATAATATAGACCTAAATTAATGACGAATGATTAATTATAGATTTTGCTTAGAAAATGTCAATCATCATCTAATTATTTAGAAGGGTAAATTATGTAAATAGTCCTGCTTTATATGTTGTATCAATTTGATCCATGTAGTTTTAATTTGTTTAATTTTGCCCTAAAATTAACTTGTGTCATTTTAGTCTAATAAATACTTGGTTGTTAAATTAATTTAACGGAAAAGTTAAAGAATGTATCAATTTGGTCCCTATGGTTCAATTTTTCGATTTTGACAACGACTAACGGGTTGTTTGGGGTGTCTAAATAAAACACTTTTGTCTTTTTGGACTAAAAAGTTGAGGAGAAAAATATGGATATTTTACTAGCTTTTTGATTTTTATGAAAAAATGTGTATTAAAAATTATATAAATAAGTATATAGGAAAGTTATAGATGGAATAGCCCGTGCAGTAGTACACGCATGGGCCAATGCGGCAGAGGGTATAGTGTAGGAGATTGATTCTCTCATTTTCGAACGTAAATTGGACGGTGCTGTTCGGCCCATGGGGACCATCACGGAGTCCCATTTTATTAATCGGAACCGTTCAATGTATAGAACTCGTCGAGTACTATATCTTTATAAAAATCACGTTGATTGGATATCAATAGCTATCTGATCGTATTAGTTTTCTTGTCAACTGTTAACTATAAACATCACACATTTTTTATATAAAAATGATTTGATCATGTAGTTGCCCATTTCGATCAACGTGATTTTTTTACAGGCATATAATTCTGGATGAGTTCTACATATTGAACGGTTCGGATTATCAAACAGGACTCGTGAGGGCCTAACATTTCTGTCAAACTTAGTAATTTTATATATATAATTCTTTTTTTCCCTCTCACGGTAGTACAGGGTAAATTCAGCCCGAAATTGTGTAAATTTTGTTTGATTAAATATTATGTATAGTAATTTTTAATATTTTAATTTGTAAATAGTGATAACTTTTTACTTTGTTTTTTAACTTTTGGCTTTTGATATACTCGAAACCATGGTAAATTGGCCATTGTGAAAAAATATATGACCAAATTGACACATTTTTTAACTTTTCGTTAAATTAACGTAATAACGTTATTTATTAGATTAAAATGACATAATGCGTTAAATTAAGGGACAAAATCAAGCAAGCTAAAACTATAAGGACTAAATTATTGACACATCGTATAAAAGCAGGGACTATTTGCATAATTTTTACTATTTAGAATAATGCTATAAGTGCAACACTAGTTACACTAATTTATTTAAGCAGTTTACATTAGGAACTCAATAAATTTATTGATTGTTTGACTAAAATTTTGAGGTGACAAATTTTTATTAAATGTTAGGTCTTTGATCAGATCAATAAATATTAACTTTACCATAAATAATCATATTTAATTATGATAAATTACTCAAATATTTATGAAGTATTCGACAAATAGAAGGATCTTTCTATATGTTAAAACATTAAAATAATAGTGTAATAAATAGTATTTTACTTTGAGAACTCTGCTAATCCTTGTCATTAATATGATATGTTCATGTAATATTTTTAAAAGCAATGTGTGAGTCTTCGTTTGAAGTTTCTAACATAACTATTTTTAAAAAATATGAAATGTCACTATATTTATCAAATGTCTCGGGATTGTCACATTTTTAATTTTGTGTCATAATACTTACACTTAATTAATTGATGAATAAGTGTGGGAAGTTTTGGTGGATGGTCTATTTGTTCCCCAACTGATATCCATTATTTATGCATGATATGATAGCTGGCCCTTATTTAAATTAAATAAGCCAGCATTTTATGACAGATAGGGCATCCCCATCAAAAACTCTGACTTGGAATAAGAATTTAATGGAAACAATTACCTAACCAATATTTATATATGCTTGTTTTAAGGCTTTTATTAAAAGTACCATTTCGTGCAATATAATTGCTTTGTGGCTATGTGGTTGAAGTTGTTTTTTTTATGTTTTTTTTATTCTCACTTTTATATTTTTTTCTTAGATTGTTATTGATAATAAGAATTGAAAAGAGAAACTGATTACAAATAAAATATTTATATAGAAAATATTCATTAGAATGATATCACGCGATATTTTTAAAATAATAAGTTATTTTGATGGGTATGTTGGATTTAAAATAAAGAAGTACAAATGGTTACATAATTGTTTTGATATAATTTTTCTATAGACATATCAATATTCATAAAATAAATAAATAAATAATTTTTCTAAGCATTGACAATTTTTAACTTTCTTCATGATTTAACTACCTTGAATAAGTCATTGTGAATTTTTCACATAGGTCGAAGAAATGAAATTTATGTGATTGTTTATTTACTTATTTTAATGATTTATTTCAATGCATAACTCTTGGATTTAAGGCAACCTACGTTTGACACAATCCATTTAAATTTGCATTTAAACTATATTAGCTTATGGACACACACACAATGCTTATTACCTTTTTGAAAGTTGATTGGTTTACCAAATAAATTTTTTTCCCAAAAAATAAAAAATCATAAGACAAAAACACAACTAAACCAGACTTGAATCTCAAATGTTAGCTCTAAAAACTTCACAACTGCCATACCATATAATTTCATGTGTTGCAGTTGTGCATATTCTTCACATATTTTGACTATGGATTGTGGGAATTAATCCAAATTACAAAAGGCGATGGGAAACACCATTATTTTCATCTCTGCCTCAAATATCGTCTCTACCAATTAGTTGCAAGATTGTAAAGGAACAAGATAGAGTTGCTGTGATCCTTATTAGTAGTGGGAGGTTCGTTTACGTTCAAGAAGCATATATAGCGCCTCTTACTCAAATTGAATTATTTATTTTGTGTAAGATAGTTTGTTTATTTATTTATACTTTTGGTTTACTCCAAAAAAATGGGATCAAAGGATTTTGAACCAAACTACCAAGTTGTCTTTTATAGCTCCACAAATTCTATAATACAACAGTAACTATTATTAACATCAACTAAGAAACCTAGAATACTAGCTAGGATTAATATGAATGAAAGAAGCGAAAAAAAGACATATCTAGCCCTGATTTTTCATCTTGGGTTTCATTGCGGTTGGAGATTTTCCATTTTTACTCACAATTCTACTTCCAAAAGCTTTCAAAGTCCGCAAATTCACAGCCTGCATAGAAAAACTACGCGCAAAAACGGGAGGTACTGATCCATTTGATCCACCATGCTCCATCGTCCCAATGCCTGCAATGGTGCTTTGACAATGTCTGAGCTCTCTTTGATCGACATTTTGACTCATGTTTTCTAACAACAACTTGTCATCCCATACCAATCCCGATGAACCCTGCCTTCTAAATGACTTTGAAGATCTCTGCAAATTAGCCATGTTAATGGACTCAAAAATGATATGAATATGCAAACTAATTGTTGTGCAATTATTATTAATGTTTTGCTGTTGTTTTAGGGTTAAATATAGAGAGAGGGGATAGAAGAATGTGAAGAGAGGAATAAAGAAAAATAGGACAGAGGATGGCATCTAGGTAAGAATGTGTTTTGGCATGTGTGTGTATATATGCAAATATATAGAGAGATAGGAATTTGATTTAGTAAATGTTGTTGTTGTTATTCATTAGGGTGTTTTGTGTGTAACTTCCAATATTTGTCCTTTTTAGCTTGTTTTGCAGTTGCAGCCGTAAGGGCCATCATCCCATGTAAACCGAGATGTCGTTGGCTTGGCTCGTTAAGATGAAAGTAGTAAAAATTACAAGAAATAAAAGAAGAAAAAATTTGAAATTTTTTTGGTGTTTGTTTAGTATGAAAATGGTGAAAAATGCAACAAAGTTACAACAAAATATTTTTCAAGAAAATATTTTACACGGAGCCTTAATATCAAAATACTTTTTTTTTTTCTTTCTTTCTTTTTTTCTGTTTTTGCAACAATTTAGGAATCGATCTTCGAGATAATAGTGAATCCGTTAATCGATCTTTTTCTTTGGCATCTTTGAAGGGCAGAAATTTGAGGATTCAACTACCAAACACATACGAAAAATGATCAATTTATGTATGAAAAAAACAAAAACAAGATTTACTGATTTTATTATGATTGTAATTTTAAATTACTTTTTTTTACCGCCTTTCACTTTTTTTGCTAAAAAAAAAAAGAAGATATTTTCTTTCGTTACAATTTATAGTTTTTTAGCTTATTTAAAATTCTTAAATACTTAAGTAGCGTTTGGTAACGTTTACATTTTTTGTTTATTTTTATAAAATTTTATAAATTGATTTTGTTTATTTTTAGAAAAACATAAATTACAAACGCGTTTAGTTTCAACAAAATGTTTGAAATTTTTTTAAAATATAAACTAAAAAACATGTTTGTTCAGGCCTAAAACATTTATATTTATTTTTTATTATTTATGACAATGGGATCATACACAGTATAATTGAAAAAAAAAAAAATTATTTAAAAAATTAATTAAAAATTATTTGAAAAAAAAATTTGTTAGTCAAATTTTTTAAAAAATTTGTTAGTCAAATTTTTTAAAAAAATGAAGTTCGTTTTCCTCAAATTTATAAACCTAGACAACCATTTATAAATTAAAAAATTATCAAACAAGTTTTTTATTGCAATTTTTAAAATTTTTGTAAATATAAATTGAAAGCGAAATAGTTCAAAATGAAATTTTATAGACAAAAATAATCTCATCTCTTTTTGTTTTAATTATAATTTTCCAACACATTCTAAATATTCACAAATAAAATAAAATAAAAAGTTAAATAAGTTTTAGCAAATAATTTTAAAAACTAATTTATATGTGATACCTAAACAGGTTCTCCTTCCCCATCGCAAATGATCCCATTTTGGCCGGTATTTTATTTCAATGATAACGCCATAATGTTTTTTACTAGAGGGTCTATGTTTTTTTATGCTGTTGATTTGTTCCCCGACAAATAAAGTGCACTATGTTGATTGGAAAGATTGAATGATAAGATTACTAGTAATATTAGGTTGATCAATTTGACTCAAAAAATTTAAAATATTAAATTCTTTTATAGAAGACCTGCCGTAGATAATTTTAGTTGGCTAGGGTGTGGATGCGCAATGGGGCATATGCTAGGGTGCTAATAAACGACATTGTGTACTACCATGAGCCAAACTTGACCTTCTTTACGTCTGCATTGATGCTGTTTGGCGCATACCTTTACTATCTTTTCAATGGAATTAATGCTTTTATGTTATGTTTTACATAAAATTTGTTAAGTTTCAAAGTTGATTTTAATAGATTTTGTAAAATTAAAATTAATGATGACTTGTTGAACAAAATTTCAGTATGCCTCCTGAAGGAAGTGAAGGAAGGAATATATGTATCTTATCTTCTTCTTTGCTTTGTTCTTTAATCTTATCACTGTCCATGAAATAACCGAACACAACCGCTCTGTTTCAGGGTATGGAAATGTTTTCCTAGGGTGGTGGCTGTGGTGGAACATAGTGGTATGGTGGTTGAGGAGCAGCGTTGGTGGTGGTGGTGTATTGGACTTGGTAGAGTTTAGTCTTCCACACATAAACCTTTTTACCGCTAACAATAGAAAATATTTTAGTCAATTTTTGTTTTGGGTTATACAAAAGTTGGAAAATATAAAAAAATATTTCTTAAAAAATATTTTTTGCCGAAACAGGGGAGCGAAAAAGACACAGAAAAAGATGCAGCTTAGTGCTAAAGCTTACAAGAACAAAGAAAGGCCAAATATATATAGGCAAAGACAAAGACAAAGGCAAAGGCAAAGGCAAAGTTTAAAAAAAGAAAAGGAAAATTGTTAATAAATTGACTAATGATGTGAGACCAACATAAGGAAGACCAACAACAAGAACAAGGTATGCAACAAAGCCCCCCTCCAAGACTCTCTCTCTCTCTCTGAGGAACCAAAAAGATGCACATGAAAAAGAAAAATTAACTCCAAGATTCAAGTCTAAAACTTCTACACCTCATGTAGACTGTTGAATTAAATGATCAACTAAATATTTACAGAAGAAAATGTACATACTAGTAAATAAAGAGAACACCTTTTTCCTTTTATACACCTGTAATCTCTCTCAACAAACTGGTAGAGTACAAATATATAAATTCAATTACTGCAACTGTAGCAGTACAAACGCATAGCATCTTTAATGTCCTTAACAACTAACAAACATAAACATAGAGAAAGAAAAGAGAAAGAACAAAGTTACACAAAACAAAGTATTAAGAATTGCCATTGAAACAGCCATCGTGTCTGAATATCAGGGCTTCTTGTTACCCGGTTTGGAATGAGGTTCGATGTTGGTTTTACTAAAAAGGGACAAAACCAACATCAGAAGGCTTAGGAGATGGCGGAGGATCAATGGTTTTAGCGCAATTGGCTTCACTCCACTTGACGGCTGCAATCTATCTTCACTACAGTGGTGGATCCATCACTGACATTTCCTTAGCCCTCCAAATTCTTTGTTGCGCTTCTTGCCTTGCTTCATTACACTCAAATCCCGAAATACTTATCCTCCCATAATAGTCGATGACCCTTGCCTTCTGAAAGAAAACCTGCAGACCTTTGCAGAGAAGCCATGACCCCTCTCCACCCTCTCTCTCTCTCTCTCTATAACTTTATATGGTGAAGAAGGTAAAAGTAAGAAGTCTACCTAGTTTTGTCAAATCTCATTTCATATATAGAGATAAGGGTCCAAGGAAAAAGAAAAGCCAAGAAAATGTAAAAGAAAAGCGGAGAATGGTCAAAATACAGCATCTTTACAGAGGATTCTTATTGTTATAATTATGTTTTACTCCTAATGCACGAAAGTTATTAATGCTCTTATATAATGTAAGAAAATGATATAACAGAGTTCTACTTGAAGACTTTCTTGAGTGATTTCCTAATTTGTTGGTTTGTGAATGGCAAATATAGAGGGAATGCCAACCACATATGAGACAAAAAGCTTTGCCTTGTTATCATCAATAGAATTTGGTAAATAGAGGAGTTTCTGAGTATATTCATCATTCTATACAAAAGTCCACCAACAGATAGAAAGCGTTTTAAATCGAATAGTAATGCAGCCGCTTGATTGTATATCAAATGTGTTTTATTAGGGATTGTTTTTTATTATGGAACCATATGTGAAAAAACAAAGTTTTCTATCCAGAATAATGCCTGCTTTAAAAAATCATGTGGAGCAGACCTGCTTGGAAGATCCCTAGGAAATATATGTTTGTGAAGCGGAAATTAGACATAGTGCTAACACAAACCCATTTCATAAAAGCAAAAATAAAATAAAAAGTAAGGTAATTCATGCTGTTCTTTGTAATGCAGTTAGCGTC